>PVIJ01022854.1:0-15320 GCA_004024925.1 Scalopus aquaticus
GCGTGGTGTGTGTGTGGTGTGGTGGGGGGGCGTGTTGTGTGTGTGGTTGTGTGGACAGCGTGTCCGCCCGTCCCCGGCCCTCCCCGTCCAGAGCTGACCAGTCTGGGCTTCCTGGAAAGCGGCTCTGACCCCGCGCAGCTCAGGCACCTGGACGATGTCACCGACGTCGTGCGGAGGGACGTAAGTGGGGGCCTCCCTGGGGCGCGGCCCGGCTCTCGGGAACCGGCTCTCTGCCCAGCAGTCCCGCTGGCCAGCCTGTCCTGTCCTGGTGCCCGGCGTCCCCAGAGCGGGCACCAGCGCGCCCCTCAGGTGCGGGAGTCGGGGCCCTCCGGGCGCGCTGGGGGCCGCGGGGGCCTGCCCTGCCGCCCACACAGACGGCCGGTGGCGCTTGGAACCCTGAACCCCGTCCCGGGAGGGGTGACGGCCGCCTCTGCGGCCCCGCCCCTCGGCCCCCGCCCGGGGCGTCTCCACCTCGGCACCGCGCGCCCCGAGAGCGCCCCGCAGGGCACTGGCCGGGCGCAGGGGCTGCTGGAGCGCCCAGCTCTGCTGCCCAGCGGCCCGGAGCCCCTGGGGGGCCCGGCCCGGCCCTGCCCCGCGCTGCCCAGCTCCCGCGGCTCCCTCGCGCGGCAGTGGCCACCCCGCCGGCCCTCAGTGCGCGCCCCGCAGGTGGAAGGATGGGGCCCCTTCGACCTGGTGTTCGGCTGCACGCCCCCCGGCCGCCACGCCTGCGCCCGCCCGCCCGGTGAGCCCGCGCCCGGTCTCGCGCTCGGGCGGGGGCGCCTGCCCGCCGGGGCCGCCCCGCGTGTCCGGCGCCCTGCGGCCGGCGGGGCGGGGGCCAACGGCGGGGCCTGGGCCCGCAGCGCCTCCCCGCTGACCGGCCGGGCGCCCAGGCTGGTACCTGTTCCAGTTCCACCGGCTGCTGCAGTACGCCAGGCCCCCGGCCGGCCGCCCGCGGCCCTTCTTCTGGATGTTCGCGGACAGCCTGGTGCTGGGCGAGGACGGCCAGGCCATCGCCACCCGCTTCCTGGAGGTGAGGGGCGGGCGCCGGGCGGGGTCGCGCGGGCGGCCCGAGGCCCCCGTCGGTGGGCGCGGCACACGCGAGCACGCCCACGCCGCGCACGCACGCGCATCGCGCGCACGCAGGCCCACGCCAGCGGGCACGCGCCGCCCACGCCCGCGCGCCTCGCCCGCCCTCACCCCGCGCGCGCGACGCTCCGGCTGGAGGCCCGTCTGCCAAGCGCCCCGGCACCTGTTGGAGTCGCGGGGCCCCGGCCCTGTGGGCGCTCTGCGGGCGCACTGGCTTGGGCCTCCCCGCGGGGCGCGCTGCAGGCCCGGCCGGCTCCCGGGATTCCGGCCCCGTGGACGTGCTCAGCCCCCGCCGGCTCCTCCGACGTCCACGCTGGGCCGCGGGTCCGCTGGCTTCGGGGCGCGTTTCGGGGCGGCCCTGCGGACTGGGCAGCTCCGGCTCCTCTGTGGGGGCCACCCCCAGGCCAGGCCTGCGCCGCGCGGGGTCTGCCTGGCGGGGCGTTCTGCGCCCCCCGGCGGCCCGGAGGCTGCGCTCACTCGCTGGGACGTGTCCGCCGAGCTCTGTGTTCCGGAGCGATTTATCCGGCATCAGCGGACTTTGTCGCAGTTATTTGCGGCGCCTGGAGGCGACGCGGTCGTCTCCCCTCCGCTCTGAGGTCGCAGCGGCAGCTCCGGGACAGGCCCTGGGGTCCCCCAGCCCCCGACCACCCCTCCTGGGAAGGGCGCTCGCCTCGGGCGCCTAGGCTGGTGGTGTCCATTTGAACTCACTTGGTCAAAGTGTTTGAAAGGCTGTCCCGGGACGGACGGGACGGGCCGCGCCCCAGGGGTGCCCACCGCCCAGGGGCCCCGGCTCTCCGGGTCCACCCCGGTCGGTCCTGTGCTCCGAGACTCCACCGTGAGGCCCAGCCTGTGCTTTCGCAGGGCCGAGCGGCGGCCTGCGGGGTCTCCCTTGGGAAGTCGGGTCGGGCCCTGCCGCCAACGGGCCAGCTCACAGGCGGGCTGCTCCCCACGCTGCTCCCCGCGCTGCCCGAGCTGGAGCGGGGACCCGAGACAGGACACGGGACCCCGGTCTTGTCACCACGCACACCTGGCCCCAAATCCGTAGACAAAAAGGGGACCGCCCCCCAGTCTCTAACTCCTGCCTGCCGGGGCCCGGCATGGGCTGTGGCCCTCCCTCCGGCTTGGGGCTCCCGGCGGGCATCTGGGCACGGAGGGGCTGCTGAGGCCGGGGCCGTGGCCCCCACAGTGCACTCGCGCCCCCACCCCGCCTGCAGCCCGTGTCTGGGAGACGGGCAAGGCTCCCTGGTGCCTGGTGTCAGGGGCCGCAGGGCTTCTTGCCTCAGTTTCTCCTCCACGACTCTCCCTTCATCCTCTGCCCTCACCTCCCCAGTCTTTCCTCCAGTCCTGCTGCCCCCAGGGCCCCGGGGGGCCAGGTGGTGCCAGCGCTGAGATGCTACATGGGGGACCTGACACCTGCTAGCATGGCCTCGCTCCCCAGTGCCAGCACAACCTCTCACCCCCGGGACAGAACCTCTCTGAGCTCCCGACCACAGGGCCTTTGTCCTCCTTCCCTGACCGCACCCTCAGGCCGGGAGGGGCGTCCCCGGGAGCTGCGGGAGGGACATCTTACCTGCCAGAAGCCTTGAGATACAGCTCGACCTCCCGACTCATAGAAGCCAGCTGTGCCGCGAGGCTGTGCTGGCAGTTGGCCGGGATGGTCTCTGCTGGCCCCAGGGTGGCCAGGCCTGTGTCGGGTGTGGGGGTCCAGGCCGGTGCGGCCGGGTCACCGCCACCAGCACCCATCCTGCAGGCTGACCCCGTAACCATCCAGGACACCAGCGGCCGGGCCGTGCAGGGTGCCGTGCGCGTCTGGAGCAACATCCCGGCTGTGAGGAGGTGCTGCCCGGGGCCCCAGGGGATGGGCCCGCCCCCCGCTTGCCTTTCACAGGAGGGGGTGCTGTGGGCAGCATGTCCCCGCTGTGGGGTCTCGAGGCGCCCCAGGGGGCTGGGGGCTGGCTCGCGACCCCGGCACCCCCGGCCCACCACAGCCCCTCCTCTGCAGCAGGCACGTGGCCCTAGCGGCCGAAGAGGCCCCGCCGCGCACGCCCCCCGGCCCGGGGCCCGCCCGGCTGCTGCGGAGCTGCTTTCTGCCCCTGCGCGAGTACTTCAAGAGTTTCTCAGCAGACCTCGCTTCCTCTTTATAGATGAGTCATCACGCCATGAAAAAAAGGAATTTTCACAGAACAAAGACAACTTTCCTTATGTCGCCTCCCGTGTTGTTTTATTTCCCTGACTGTGGCTTCCCGCGGCTCTGGGGGGTGGAGTGGGGTCCCGGCTCACGTCCTGCTCTGCCTCCGGAACATCTGTGGGGGGGCGCGATTCGTCTGGGCGAGGTCGCCCTCAGTGCCTGGGGCTCGTGTCCAGCGCCTGCTCCCCTGCGGGCCGCGAGGCCCCTGGAGCCCGTCCAGGGTCCATTGCGGAGATGCGCCCTTGCCCTGGCAGTGCCCGGGACGCCCCGCTTGGCTGGCAGCGGCTGGCAGGCCAGGGAGCAGGAGAGGGTGTCCAGGCACGGCCACGCCAGTGCCCCCCCCCCAGGCTGCCTGCCTGCGCTGCCTCCCAGAGGAGCCCCCAGGGCAACGGAGGTGCTTTTAGATCACGTGCCCCGAGATTTTCCCAGATTAGAAACCCCCATGGGCCAGCTGGACGTGGACCGTTCAGCAGACACGGCGTGTCCAGGGCACGTCAGGCCCCTCGGAGTCCTGGGCCGAGCAGCAGGGTCCATCTGCGGGGGCTCGCTGGGCCTGGGGCTGGACCCTGCTCAGGCCCCTCTGCGTTCTCTGTGAGGGGGGACGCTGGGGTGAGGCCCACTGTCAGCCGGTGGACTCCGAGCAAAGCACATCACCCTCTGTGATGGGGGGCCGCCCGCGCCCCCGGCTGGCTGCTGAGCCCTAACTCCAACGGGGTGGCTGTGGGGGGCCCTGGGGCGGGAAATGGCTCAAAACGGGACAGTGCCCCCAGGAGACCGGTGCCTGCCCCCACTGCCCTCAGGGCGTGCCCAGGAGCTGCGCTGGCTGCCCCCGGGGCCTGCGCTCACCGCCCCGGGACCCCGCACCAGGTCTAAGCCGCCAGACCAGGGAGAGGAACGGCAGCGGGCAGCAGGCCTGACTGCGCTGGGTCCCCTCGGGCAGGGCTGAGCGCCAAGGGCTGGGGGCTCCTGCAGGCCCCGCCCCCAGGCTGCGACGTCCATCCGAGGTGACCCCTCACGCGCACCCCGCCCGGAGACCCGCCGGCCCCCACCGCGCCACGCTCCCGTGCAAAGCCCCGGTTCTCCCCAGGCCCAGGTGGGGCCGGCCGCCTGCCCTGCAGGAGGCCCCGGGACACCCCGTCTGCTCTGAGTGTGCCTGTGTCACGAGGAGGGGGCTCCAAGGGTCCCCACTTCACAAACGGGGCGGCGTGGGGGCAGAGGGCACACAGCCCCTGAGGAGCGGGGGGGGGGGTGACTGGCCTCAGGATGGGGGCCCTGGACTTGACCACCCCTCGGGGTGCACCCTCGCCCTCCCCAGCCCAGCCGCTCCCCAGTCTGAGCCCCGCCCGGCCAGGGTCCTCCGGGGCTGCGCACTAGGTCCCCCCACCTGCTGCAGCGGGACCTCAGCCCAGAGTCCCGCCCCTGCACCGCAGCTTCCCACCCACTGGGGCGCCTGCTCCCCGTTGCACCCTCTGAGGGAGACTTCCCTGAGGGGGTCTCCGTGGGGCCCAGCTCCCGGCAGCTCCAGCCCTGGAGCGCACTGCGGGGGGTCCGCCCTCAGGAAGGCACAGCGGGGCCTCGGCTCCACCCCAGTCCTCCCACCTGACCGTCCGGGAGATGCTGGGCCCAGCCCACCCCCGACTCCGCCACCCACCCCCCAGGCCCAGGGTCGCTTGAGGAGGGGATTGGTTGGGGGGAGGAGGTGGCGGGACGGGTGCGAGGGGGAGGGGTGCGGGGGTGGGGGGACGGCTCTGCTTGGTGGCTCCAGGTGGCAGGACGAGGCTCAGGCTCCTCCAGACGGACTGACGCCCAGGCCCCGCTCCCCCGCACATCGCGCCCTCCCTCCAGCCGCCTCCGCCTGTCTCGATGACCCCACTGGCCTCTTAGATCGAGCCCGCCCTCCCCAGGTGAGAGTGGACCCCGCTCGGCCTTTTGAACCCTACCCCCACCCCCGCGGCCAGGCGGAGGAGGCGGCGGCTTTGGAACTGGAAGGACCGGCCTCGCGGGGCGCACGCCTGCCCCGACCTCGGTTCCGCCGCCGCCCCCGGGAGCCTTCCACGGGCGGAGTCTCGCGCGCTTCTCCCGGCCGGGTCCGGCCAGCCGTCGCCGCTGCCTCGTGCCCCGAGTCGGCGAGCCCCTCACCGGGCACCGGCCTCCTCTGGCCCCCCAAAGGCCGGCCTCAGCTTCCACCGCTGCCTGGGGCCAGGGGCCCGCGGGTGCCAGACCGCAGGTCCTTTCGGGGCGGCTGCGCTCGCGGCCCCGCCCCTCCCCTCCCCGGCACCTACCTGGTGGGAAGGAGGGGTGTGGGCGGGGCGGGCGCAGGCGCTGCTAGCCCCGGGGGCGAGAAGTCGATCTCGCCCGGCCCTCCGCCCGCCGCCCACCTGCGACCCCATCCCCCCGGCACCCGCCCCTCACCCCACGACGGCCCCGGGTGGCGGAAGGGGAGCCCCGGCCGGGCAGCGCGGAGCTTTCCCCAGAGTGGCCGCCAGGTCGGGGTCGGGGGGAGGGCGGGCGCCCAGAGGCGGGACGGGGCGGGGCGGGACGAGGCGGGACGAGGCTGGACGGGGCGGGGCGAGGAGGGACGGGACGGGGCGGGACGGGGCGGGGCGGGGCGGGGCGAGGCGGGGCGAGGCCGGCTAACTCCGAACTCTCCGCTGCTCCGCGCTCAGAGCCCGCGAGGCGCGGGGGCGCACGGTCCTAGCTCGGCTCCCGCGGCCCCAGGCTCCGGCCCCACCATGCGACTGAGAAGGTGAGCTGGGCGGGCGCCGCGGGGACGGGGAGGGACCGGGCACCGCCCCCGGAGCGACCCGAGGACCGAGGTCCGGCCCGCGAGTGCCCCTCCCCTCCCGGACGGAGGGCGGCCTTGGGCGCGGTACCTGCGGCGGCGGAACCAGGCCGGGAGCGCGCGGGCGGGCGGGCGTGGGAGTACTGGGAGCGCGGGGCCCGCGAAAGGAAGCGGAGAGCGACGGCTGGAGGAGACGCTGGAGGAGACGGCTACACAGCGCGCCCCGCGCCCGCGCCCCCGCCCCCGCCCGCTCCCCTGCCTTCCCCTTCCTCCGCGGGTCTCCCAGCTAGGACGGAGGTGAGCCGGCGGTGCCGCGGCCACTCGTAGGTAGCTCGAAGGACTGCTGGCGCCCACCGTGGGGAGGCCGGACGCTGGCACTGCCCCTGCCCCTGAAGGGAGGCGCTGCCCGCGGCCAGCCCAGACCCCTGCCAGCCTTGGAGGGCAACGCCTCGCTCCCGGCTTGCAGGGCCCCTGGTGGGGTGGACAGCCGCATCCCTGTGAGCCCCAGGTGCCCTGGTGCTGCCCCGCAGCTGCCCACGCCGGGCCAGTCCCCGTCCCCCATTGGAAGTCAGCGACCTGGAGTGTCACAGCCACGCGGGGCACCGTCCCAGGAGAGGGCCGTGGCGGGCGGGGCGGGAGCCAGACCGGGCATGGGCCGGGAGAGGCAGAGAGGGCTGCATCCCCGCACCGCTTCCCGAGGAGGCCGGGGGCAGCGGGGGGGCGACCGCCTTGTTTCCGAAGGCTGCTCCGCCCCGGTGGGCGCTGGAGGGGCTCCGGGGGCCTCCCGAGCGTGGGGCCCTGGAAAGGGAGAGCGGCCAGCTGGCCTTCGGAATGTGGCCAGCGCGGGCCTGGGGGAGACCCTGGCGGCCCACCCGCTCGCACAGGGCCGCGGTGCTGACCAGCGGCCGCCTGATGAGCGACGTACTCCTCGCAGACTCGGACAGCTGGGGCGGCCTCTGCGGGCCCAGCGCTCCGGGGACACAGCCTGGGCAGCGCAGCACCGTGGCTGGGCAGAGGCCCGCAGCCGGCAAAGACCCCCAGGTTGAAGGAGTCGGGAGGGGGGTTCGCGGGGCTTCGACTGCAGGGGGAGGCGCTGGGGGCCCCAGATTGCGGTTCAGGACAGTCCAGTTCCTCCGCGCCCCTGGGGTCTCTGAGTCCAGTCTCCCCGCGTAAGGCAGGCTCAGCTGGGACCCCTTGCGGACGCCCCGTGGTGTCGGGGTGAGGCCAGGCTCCAGCCTTCTCTGTCGCACGTGCTGTTCTGGGGGCTGGGAGCTCTGTCACCGGGAGCCGCCCCCTGGGGGCTCCCGGCCAGCGCAGGTCCTGCCCCTGCCCGGTGCCCTGCGGGAACCGAAGCGCTGGCCTGGCCTGTGGCGCGTCGCCCTCCCGAGGCTCAGCGCCTCCTGGGGTTTCTCTTGCAGCCCCGGCCCCGCCCTCTTCCTGCTGCTGTGCGGCCTGCAGTCAGGTAAGTCGGGGCTGGGCCGGGCGGGAGCTGCCCCTGGGTGCCAGGGGGTGGGCATCGGGAGCTGCCGGGCCAGCTGGCCCGAGCCTGGTCACGTGTGCGGCCGGGCGCCGAAAGGGGAAGGCCCGTGTGGACCTGCACTTTTCGTTCCTCCCCAGTGCGCGGGGGCAGGATGGGGGCAGGATGGGCCTCCCCGCCGCGGGGCCTCCGCTTTCCAGATGACCGGCCAGGGCTTCCTGTTCCTCCCGGCCCTCGCCTGCAAGAACGGGGCTAGGGACGCACCACGACGTGGTCAGGGGCCGCGGCCGGCAGCTCCAGCCCGGAGGGCCCGTCCTGGGGGCCCACGTTGCCGCCTGGCCAGGCGCGGAGCCCGCGCTTGTTGAGCGTCGGGTTTATTTTGGACAAATCGTAAATTCCCGAGAAGTAGCGCCCAGGACAGAGGCCCGGCGCCCTCTCCCGCCCTCTCAGCCCCGCACGGGCCTGCGGCCCTCGAGTGGCCCGTCCCTCCGCGCCCCTGCCCCAGCCCATTCCCACCTGGGCCGCGGCTCCGCTGGAGGTCGGGCGTGTCAGCCCCCCGGGGCCCACCCTGGACGCCCCTCTCCCTGCCCAGTCTCTGCAGACGTCCCGGTGCAGGAGGTGCGAGCCCTGGTGGGCAGCGACGTGGAGCTCAACTGCACGTACCCCGGGAGGGCCCGCTTCGACCTCCGCGACCTGTTCGTGTACTGGCAAATCACAGTGGACGGCCGGGCGCAGTCTGTGGCCGTCCACCTGGGCAACGACTCGCGGGACCCTGAGCCACCGTTCGAGAACCGGACGCTGCTGTCCCCGGAACGCATGCGGGGGGGCGACTTCTCGCTCCGCCTGCGCCGCGTCACCCCCCAGGACGAGCACACCTTCCGCTGCGTGGTGCTCAGGGAGTCCCTGAACATGGTCCCCATCGCAGAGGCCAAGGTCTCGCTGCACGTGGCCGGTAAGGGGCGCCTGCACCCCGTGTTCCCCAGAAGCCCTCGAGCCCCGCCCCGCCGCGCCTCCTTCACACAGAGAGCCCCAGCCCCGGGTGCCTGTGCTGCCCGTGTGAGGCGGGGAGGGCCCCGCGCCGGGGGGACACCGGCCTCCGTCTCCGCTGGACCTTTCGCCTCAAGCAGACGGGAGGGTTGGGGGAGGTGCCGGCCCGCACCGAATGAGCAGCAGCTAAACAGGACAGGCCAGTTAGCCGAGCGGTCAGTGGCGGGACGGTTGGGGCCGCATCCACGTCCGGTGGATGGTGGGCTCTGCGTTGCTGATTCAGGCAGGGCCCTCTCCCGAGCGGGGGTGGGGAACCCCGCCGCCAGCCCCAGGAGGCCCCTCGTGGGCGGAGTGGCCGGGCCGTGCCCCCCTGCCCCGCTGGGGCCTCACGGCGGCTCACGGCGCGTCCCGCAGCGAATTACAGCATGCCGGTGGTCCGCGCCCCCCGAGACCCCTCCCCGGACGAGGAGCTCACCTTCACCTGCACGTCCACCAACGGCTACCCCAGGCCCAACGTGTACTGGATCAACAGGACGGACAACAGCCTGCTGGACGAGGCCCTGCAGAACAGCTCGGTGACCCGCAACGCGCTGGGCCTGTTCGACGTGGTCAGCGTGCTGCGCCTCGGCCGCTCCGCCCGTGTCGACGTCGGCTGCTGCATCGAGAACGTGCTGCTGCGCCAGAACCTGACGGTCAGCAGCCGGGCAGGTAGGCCAGCGTCCCTGCCGCAGAGCCGCCCAGCCCGGGGCCCGCAGACGCCGACCGGCACCAGAGCCGCGTCCGCTTGGGGAGGGCAGAGGCGAGGCCAGTGACGCCGCGGGTGGCCACGGCGGGTCCGTCCCGGAGGCCCGGCCCAGCCTCGAGATGACCGGGGCCCCCACGGCCCGCTAGGAGGCTGCTGCTCGAGGGTCAGCTCCAGGGGCCTCCTGGGCCCGTCCCGCGCGTGGCCCAGAGGCCCGCCCAGGGCAGCGGTCCAGGCGCTGGGGGCCGAGCCCCTGCCCAGACCCTCGGGTCAGCACCGGCCGGGCGCCCGTCTCGGCTGGTTTAAAAGCATCCAGGCGGTTCTGGCACCCGGGGCTCCGCCACAGGGCAGCCCACCGCCCTCCAGGGGCGTCTGGAGAAACGCGCTTGCGACAGCTGGGGACCTGGCCGCTGGCCGCCTCCTAGGAGCGTGCTGGCCGCTGGCCGCAGCCCCGTGCTGGCCTGTGCAGGAGCGTCCCCGCGCCGCCCTGTGAGACCCCCGTGCGGGCCTGTGGCAGGCCGGGTTCGAGGCCGCCTGCTCACCGCAGAGGAAGGGAGTGTCCTGCCGAGTGGGCAGCGCGGCCGAGACAGGGACTCGCTGGGGGATGAGAGGCCACGGGCCGTGGGCTCCATTCGTGGGCAACGCCCGGAACAGGTGGCCCCTGGGAGCAGAGAGACGGGGTAGGGCCAGGCGCGGGGGTCCGGTCGGGCAGTGGCTGTGGCCGCCCGCTCGGAGCCGCTGCTTTTGCGCCACTGGGCCTCGCCTGGATCTTTCAGGATGGCCAGCGAGTCCGTGCCTCCGGCTGCCCCAGGCGCGGGCCCGAGCAGGGTGGGCTCCCCGCAGGTGGGGGACGGGGACCCGAGAGGTCGGGCCCCTGCGGGCGGCTGCCCGCCGCCTGCACTGCGCCTGTGACGCGTCTCCGTCTCCCCGCAGACGCGCACGCCGCGGAGAGCAGCCACGCCACGGCGGGCCCGACCCCGGCGGCCAGCAGCGGCCTGTCTGCCAGCACCGTGGCAGTGGCCGTGCTGGTGGTGGTGGCCGCCGTGGCCGGCGTGGCCGTGGGCTGCACGTGCAGGGGCCGGCGACTCCGCGGACGCTGCGCAGGTAGCCCCGGGAAGGGTGGGCGGCGCCTGGGGGACGAGACGCCGCTGAGCTCACGCCCGGGAGCGCCCCGCGGAGGGCGGGAGGACCCGCCTGGGGACCCGCTGACCAGTGTCGACGGGACAGGCCGTGGGGCCGGCGCAGCTCAGGCTGGCCGGTGGGCACCCCCGAGGCCCTGGTGACGAGGGCCCGGGCAGGGCGGCGCGGGGGAGCTTGGGCCAGTGCTGGGACCCTCACAGCCCGCGCTGCCCGGTGTCCACGTGGCGCCCTCATCCCAGAAGCGCCTCCCCGCCTGGCTACCGCCCAGGCCAGCTGGGAAGGCACCAGCTCCAGCACGGCCTTGGGAAAGCGCTCCCCTCGCTTACCGCTTACAAAGCACCTTCCTGGGGAGCGAGGCGGCCGGGCCCAGCTGTGGGCCTGCCAGCCAGGCGGGGCGGCGGCTCAGGGGTCGTCAGAGCCGCGGCGCCCGTCCACCCTGACCCTTGCTTGCTTGTTCCGCCAGGCGCCCAGGCTGTGCAGCTGCAGCCCGAGCCCGAGCCGGAGCTGGGGCTGGACGGTGAGTCGCCCGAGGGGAGCGGCCTGGCAGGGGCAGGGCGGTGCGGCCTCCCCAGAGCTGGGTTTGGGGAATAGGAGTGGGCATGCCCCTCCCCAGGCCTTGTGCGTGCCGGCTGCCCTGGGGGCTCCCGAACCCCACAGCAGGACCCCAGGAGCCCCCACTGCCTTCCCACACCCACATGCCCGCCCAGGGGCCGTGTGCCTGACACCCGAGTCCTTCCCCGGGGACAGTTCCCGGCACCCCCCGCCGAGGCAGCTCCTCTCAGTGCCGGGCGCAAAGGCCACGCTGAGCTCCGCCGGCTCCCCTGGACGCCCGCCCAGCCGCTGGGCCCTGGCGCCACACTCACACGGGCTCCACGCAGGGACGCCCCCCGCCGGCCGGCCTCGGGCTGGGGCGCCTGCGGGCCACCGTGTCTGAGCTCCCAGTGTCTGGGCGTGGGGTGCAACCCCCGCGGGGAGGAGCGTGCAGCCCCCTTCCCCCTCTAACCAGCCTCCTCTCTCCGCCCCCCAAGGCCACGTTTGACGAGAAGCGCTGCCCAGTGGGTCGGGCCGGCGGGAGGCGCGGGGCAGCTGCCCGTCTGTGGACTCGGGGCCTGCCAACCCGCAGGCTCGCGGGGCTGTGCAGTAAGGTCAGCTGTGGACCCGGACGCTGGACTCAGCCCGGGGGCGGCAAGCCCCTCTTGGCGGGCGGGGGCCCGGAGAAGCTGTTGCCCACGGCCCGCCCACAAGCCTCACCAGCCTGCACCAGTCCCTCGGCCTCTGCTGGAGCCCGCCGGCAGCAGCACCCTTAGCAGGGCCCCAGGCCACACGGAGGACGCCAGCCTGCCCAGCCGTGGCCCCGGCGTCAGGCTTCCGGAAGGTTCCGTGGAGGAGCAGGGACGCAGCGTCGCCCGCACCCCGAGGGCTGCCCACGGCACACGCTGGCTCTATCCAGACGTCCACTGGGCGCGGAGACGTGATTTGAACGTGAAGCATTAGGACACACGCAGCTTTAAGAGGAGGACAGGACGGCGCCAGCTGGCCGCGAGGGAGGGCCAGCTCGGGCTGCTGGGACAGGGCCCGCTCCCACCGGGGCAGGCGGCCTCGTCCTCTTCGGTGCCGTCTCCTCGGGCCCGCTGACTGGCCGCGGGGGACAGGCTACGCACTTCAGAGTGGGCGGGGCTGGCCTGCTGGCCCCTGCCCGCCCGGCCGCCCCGGGCTCGCCCCTCGCGCCTGCCCCCAGGAGGCCGGCCCCCGAGTCCAGCAGGCGCTTTACTGTGGGTCCCTGGCAGGACGGGGGAGCGAGGAGACCCAACCCCACGGGTGAGGGCGGGACTCAGGCGCCGACCTCGCTGCTGAGAGCCGGCCGGGTCAGCAAGCGGACGTGGCTGAGATCGGGGGCAGCGGCCTCTCCGGTCACGGGATTTGGGGTTCCTGCCGGCCCAGCCTCCTCTGTACCCACATCCGTGTCCACCGCCTGGCTCAGCTGCAGGCGGGCACCCGGCCGGCCGCCTCTGTAAAGTCTCGCAGCAAAGTCCGGGTGAGCGTTTCTGTCTCGCGCTCGCGGCCGAGGGCCTGGAGCCGCCCTGCGCGTCGGTCGCCCGCCCGGGCCTGCCTGCGTGCTCTGCCCCGGGCGCACGGGTGCGTGTGCGGGCGTTTGGGGTCACGCCTGGGACTCACCGGCCTCTGCCACCAGCCGGCTGCCGCTGAGAAGCGGTCAGCAGCCACGGCGGCGTCCAGCGATGCCCAGTCCGGGAGCATTCGGGCCCGGCGTGGCAGGCCTGAGGCGCAGCAGCCCCCGCGGGCCGGGCCCAGGGAGTGGGGTGGCCCCGGGATGGGGGCTCCACGCCGCTCAGCCGCCCCGGTACTGGGCACGTTGGGGCCCATCCGGGTCTGCCCCCACCGGGCTCAGCTGGGGTCACTGCACACGCAGGCCCGAGCCGCTCGGCCGCTCCGAAACTCCTCCCTGGGCCTGTCTGGCCCGTGTCCCACCCGCTGCTGTCGCCGGCGGCTTTTCTGCGGCCATCTTGACCACAATGGACCGTCCTGAGTGGCCGAGCTTGCCGGCGGCGGGGAGAAGCGCCCAGAGACGGGGCCGGCGCCGTGGCCCAGGGCTCTGGCCGGAAGGCCCGACTTCCTGTCTGCCCAAGGGCCTGAAAGAGGAAGCGGCCTGGCCAGCCTGTCCTGGGGGCTGCACGGCCCCTGGCCGCCGCTTGGCCGCCGCTGCGTGAGGGGCCCCGCCGAGGAGGACGTCTGCACAGACGCTGGGACGCGCTCCCCCAGCTCCCCCCGGCGGGGCAGGCACCCCCTCCCAGCCCCACTGCCCGGGGCAGCGCGGGGCAGGCGGACAGGACAGCAGCACCCAGGGCAGCGCCCACTCGCCGGCCGGGGCTGTGCCTCTCTGCTGTCCGGGGTCCTGTCCAGGCTCGTGGCTCCGCGAGCCTGCAAATCAGACTTGGGGTTTGCAGGTCACCTGTACCCCCCATGTCCCCCGGCCTCCTCTCGGGGCTCCCCAGGGCCACGGGGCTTGGACACTAAGAGGGGCCGGGGGGTGGGGGACAGCGTGCCTGGGGCCGCCGTGGGTGAGAGCCGGGAGCCTGTGCAGGCACCAGCGGTCGGGGCTGCAGCCGCGGCCGCCCAGCTGACCGGGAGGCGCCAGGAAGCGCGGCTGGAGGTGCGTGGTGAGGCGGCCGAGACCCAGGCCCGGGGGCTCCGCCTGCCCCCCCACCTGGTCTCAGCCGGGCCGGAACCCGGCCGCCCTGCAGGTGGCGGCTGCCGGTCCCCTGGGCCCAGCCCGTCACGCTCTGTGGCTTGTGGGCAGCCACCCGGCCTTGTAAACAGCCTCCTGACGCCCGCGCGGCTGGCGGCCCCTGCACGAGGCCCCGTAGAGGCCACCCTCCGCGTCCACGTCCAGCCTCTCCCACGGGACGGCGGGAGCCCGGGGCTCCTCCATGCCCCGTCACGGGCACACGGGGCTGCGGGAGCGTCCAGCAGAGCCCTGGGCCGGCCCAGAGGTGCGGTGGCCCGGCTGGGGGCTCCGGGGCTCCCAGGCTGGGGTGCTCTGGGCCAGCCCCTGCCGCTCCCGGGATCGGGGAGCACGCTCGGCACCAGGGGTCCCGCCGCCTGACTTGGTCTGAATAAGTGAAGCCCAGGATGGGTGAGCCCAGGCCGGGGCTGGGCCGAGGGCAGCGAGGCGCCCAGCCGGTGGGCACGGGGCGAGCCCCACGGGCCTGGGCCTGCTGCGGCAGAAGCAGTGCTGGCTCCGGGAGTTTTTTTTTTTAACTTTTTTTTTTTTAAGATTCTTATTTTTTATTTATACATACAAGCTGGGGTACAGGCCAGAGGCGTGGGGCGGCGAGAGGGTTCACCAGAGACAGAGCAGAACAGGCAGATGAGAAGTACACTGCTGAGGGGAGCAGCGGGCGAGGCAGGAGAGGTCTGCCGCACCATGTGGGAATCTCCCTGGCCGGGCGTCGAACTCGCATCGCCACTACCGACAGCTCCACAGCGCAGCGCTCAACCGGGGAGGCCCTGACTCCGGGAGTTTGCAGCCACGGCCCCGCTGCAGGAGGGCGCCGGGCACCCACGTCCGTCTGGGGGCCTCCGGCCAGCCGCCCAGGGTCTCGTTGCAGCTCTCAGCCGGGTCTCTGCGTGCCCTGTCCGCGCCCTGCCTGTGACCCGCGGCCCCAGCGCGGAGGCCAAGGGTCTCCCTGAGGCCCCCCACCTCTCCGAGCTGCGGCGCCGGCGTGAGCTTCCCCTCTGGGGCTGCCGAAGGCCTGTCCCTGCAGCCCGGCGCCCCGCAGACCCCGCTCTCCCCGGACCTGCTCGGCATCCTGCTCGAGAAACGCCTCAGCCCCGGTGCTGGCCTGGCCGAACGCAGCTCGCGTGAAGGGAGTTTCCGTCAGTTTGCTCGAAGAGCATTTTAACGGCCTCTATTTATAACGCCCTCAGCTGAGGTCCCAAGTTTGTGTTTGTGAGTTCAAGGATCCAAGAAATTCTTGCGAAACCGCTGTTACCTCACTTGGGGTGCTGTGAAAGTGGGGCTTTCTGTGCCCCCCGATGTGGCCGTGCCTGGAGGGCGCCCCGATAGGGTCAGCCCTGGAGACCAGGCTCTGGGGGTGGCCCTGTGGGCCTCTCGGGGCGCACCTGCCCCGCCCCGGCTCCCTGGCACAGGTGCCAGCACGGCCTCAGCGGCCCCTCCTGCTGCAACGATGACCAGGCCCGTCCTCCCCGCCCCCAAGGGGGCACCAAAGGGTGGCCAGAGCCTGGGAATGGTCTCCCCGGGGCAGCGGGGAGGCCGCTGGGACCCGCCTGTGCTGAGCAGGCCCCGGGCAGAGTTCCCAGGACGGAGGCAGGGAGAGAGGGAGGCCAGGGGGGGAGGGAGGGAGCCTGGGGAGGGAGGGAGGCCGGGGAGGGAGGGAGG
>PVIJ01022855.1:0-15316 GCA_004024925.1 Scalopus aquaticus
ACTCTAGTACCTTCCTCCGATGAGCGTAGTTCCTGCATCTTAACTTTCCCAGTCCTAGAATTTGGGATTTGGCCTCTAGTTCTCAACACTCCTCTGCGGAAGAAGATAGTAAAAGATAGAGGGACTGAAGCCCAGAGGGAATTGGGGTGGGATAATACCGGGGAAACTTCCTTAGTCCTAATGTGTTTTCGAGCCCCTGTGGTCAGGCACTTGATGGGAAGCTGGTTCCTAAAATTATGAAGGGTGTTTGCCGGGGTGGGGTTGGGGGTGGGGGATTGTTTCTGTGGGGATATTCTAGGCAGGGTCCTAGGACTATTTTAAGGACACAATCATAGTTCCTGCCCTCCTCACCTTGGCTCCTTTCTGAGGCCTGTGCATCTTGTCTCATGTGAATCAAGGAAGAGTGAGGAGATAGGAAAAACAAAGCCAATTAGAAAGTTGATTCTTTACCATATGCCCACATTATGGTGGAGAAAACATACCTTGTGGTGGTTGTTGGTGTGTGGAAGTAGGAGCATAGCCTTTAACTCAGGCTTTTTCTCATTCTGGAGATTGTTCCACACCTCAGCAAACACATACACAAATCTATTCCATCTTTTTGTTTTTGGGTGGATACATCCCTCTCTTACACTCTGGTATACACAGACTTTATCCTAGTGATGGCAAGAAAATAGATAGGAAAGGGTGTTTTTGTCATTCAGCTTTCATTAGCTGTTATTTAATCCACATTGTTGGAAGTGCTGTTTGGACATGAGCCCCCTCACCCCTCCGCAGGGAGCTGGGAGCTACCTGAATTAAACAGCCTAGTGGGAAAATTTGTAGTCTTTATGTCAATATTGGCAGAAGAATTTGTGTTGTAAGGTGGTGGGGGTGGGTGCAGGAAGATAGGTGTGGAGAGCTTTGTGGTAGCAATCCCAGAGTGTGTAGAATTTTTGCCCCTTTATTATAATTATTGAATATCTATATGAACCAGACACAGTGGGAACACCTTTTGAATGCATCCTGTATACCTGTCCTTGAGGATATATTAATAAATAGAAACCAGACACTGCCTTTGCCCTCCCAGAGTTTACAATCCAGTGGGGGGGGAAGAAAGGCATTAACAAAAGAATCAAATAATCGCCAACGTGCTAAGTGGTTCAAAGGAGGGGCATTTGATGTTATGAGAACATAAAATGGGGCTGCTGAGAACTGGAAGAGGCCAGTTGGAAGCTGCTGCATTTAAACAGACAGAAGAGGGTAGTTTGCTCCAGTGGAGCTGGAGGAAGTGGGCTCATTGAAATGCCCCATAGGCATCAGATATTTCTGTTCTTGGGGCCAGTGGAAAGGCAGACCAAGACCCAACATTTTCTGCAGGTGATTTAGGAGAACCCGTTCTCTAAACAAACAGAGGGATGGGGGGTGGGGGCGGGCGGGGCAGTGTACCATTTATTGAACTATGCGGTAGGAACAACACTGTCGCATTTGAACATCAACTCTGTGAGGCAGGTGTAATTATCCCCACTTCACAGATGGGTCCTGGAAAGTGTAGGTCATGTGTCCAAAGCCCAGGGTTGGAGTTATGATTGGACCCCAAGTCTAACTGTATCCAGATTAATTCGCTTCAATACGTCAAGTTACTGCCGGGGCTTATGATGTTCTGAAGCCGATGTTCCTTCCTCTAGGTCTCACTTTGTTTAGCTACGAGGAGGGGTCCTTAGTGCTCCCTGGGTTGAGAAAATAGCTGAACTCCCGGCTAGGACACTCCCTTCGGTCCAGAACTAGAGAGCGAGCGCGTTGTTTCCTGACGGAAGGGGGCGGGTGGCTCGGGCGACCCGGAAGTTGCGTGTCTCTCCTCTCGTCGGCCTTTCCGACGGGAGTGAGGCCGCCGCGGACTGCCCTTCCTCAAGATGGCGTCGAAGATGGGTTCCCGGCGGTGGATGCTGCAGCTGCTCATGCAGTTGGGTTCGGTGTTGCTCACACGCTGCCCATTCTGGGGCTGCTTCAGCCAGCTTATGCTGTACGCTGAGAGGGCCGAGGCGCGCCGGTGAGCGGGCCTACGCAGTCGCAGAATGCGGTGGGGGGCGGTACAGCCCGTCCCAGGAGCCGGGGGTGCGGTGAAGTGGGGGAGAAGTTGGGGCCCCTGAACTAGGCGGAATTGGGACTTCGGGCTAAATGGGAGGGGTTATAGCCCGGATCAGGGCGGACAGCAAGCATAGTGCGGGGCTCCTGGCACGAGGGGGCCTTGGAGTAGCAGAGCGGTGGAGCTTGGGGAACTCAGGGGCCTCGAGGCTTTCCACTTCTCTTCATTCTGCCCCGTTGCTTCCCTTCCCTGCTCGCAGGAAGCCTGACATTCCAGTACCCTATCTGTACTTCGACATGGGGGCGGCCGTGCTGTGCGCTAGCTTCATGTCCTTTGGAGTGAAGCGGCGCTGGTTCGCGCTGGGGGCCGCGCTGCAGCTCGCCATTAGCACCTATGCCGCCTACGTCGGGGGCTACGTCCACTACGGGGACTGGCTGAAGGTGAGCGCCGTCGCCCTAGACGGGACTTCTAGGGTGAGATGGGGAGCTGGAGATCTGGTCCTCACGGCAGTGCACAGCTGAGGAAGATGAAGCCTCCCAGGTTTGTGGAGACTGTTACCGACCAAGAATGAAGGCACCTTTTGACCACACAAGTCTCCCTTTCAGAGAATGGAAAGTGAGGCCCAGAAATGGGAAGCAGACTTTCCCAAAGTCACAGCGTAGTTAGCATTGCTGATGGAACTAGGAGTCAGGACACCTAGTTCCCAGAACCCTTTGAATCATTAGTAATCTCAGACTCAGGTACCTAATTCTTCTATCAGATTTTAGGAAATTTAATTAATCTTAGTGCAGTATTTAAGACTGTAAATGCCAGACCTTCTGCCAGATACTGCGGACTTGGGCATAAGTCTTGGACAAAGAAACTTCCCTCATGGACTGGACTGTCAGTTCAGTATAGAGGTAGATGTGTGACTAGCTACAGGACAGTAAGATCAATGTGGCTGGTTGGTTTGTGGAATAGACTGTAGTATGTAGAGGAAGGAACATTGGGGTTGGGTCTCCAGACCTGGGAGAGGAGAGGGGGACAACTCAAGTTAATTGGGTTCTGCCACTTAGTTTCTATAGGAGCTTGAACAATTTTATTAACCCCTCTGGGCCCCAATTTCCACTTCTGATAAAAAGAATTTGCTCTCTGCTATACCAGCCCACCGCACTTGGAAATGATACAGGGCCCGTCAGATAGAATGGGGTGAGTAGAGATGGGCAGCTCTGTACTCTGGGCAGCCAGGAGAAATGGTGGCTGCAGTTCCTGACTGGGGTCCCCTCGCCTTGGCCTAGGTCCGTATGTACTCGCGCACAGTTGCCATCATCGGCGGCTTTCTTGTGCTGGCCAGCGGTGCAGGGGAGCTGTACCGTCGGAAACCCCGCAGCCGCTCCCTCCAGTCCACCGGCCAGGTGTTCCTGGGCATCTACCTCATCTGTGTGGTAGGTTGGGGGCCTGTTGGCTGGAGATGCTTGACTGGGAGGGAAATGTGAGCCCATGGTTGATGAAATCCAGGGAGGTGGGCAGAACAAGGCCTTGCATGTGATTCCTGATGACCTGCCTCCTGGGCGTTGTCCCAGCCACCTTGTGGGCCTCAGGGCCCTCCCGGTGCCTGAGACTTGGCTGGGAGTCCCTTCTTCCAACCTTATTGTCACTAGGGAGAGTAGAGTTGCACCTACCATTCAGTCCCAAGCCTGAGTGCCAGGAGAACAGAATGGGTGGGAAAGGAGACAAAGGAGAGATTTAATGGGGTTCTGGCCCCAGCTTAGACTTTACCATTTGGAGCTGATGGAGGCTTCCAGTGTTAGCTAGTGATAATCCTCCCTAGTGCTAGGGAAGGCCACTGTGTGGCGATGTGGACAGGCCCCAAGCCACTTGGCCTCATCTCAGTTACTGGGCATCGCGTCTGTGCGGAGTTCTGTATTCAGAGGTGAGCACTGGGCTGACTGGAGATACCACCCCCATCCCCTAGGTGAGGAAAGACAGACCCTAACAGGAGCCTCCCAAGTCTAAAGGGAAGACACAGGCCCTACTTGCAGAGGCCCCCCAAGTCTGAGAGGGGAGTCAGAAGCCCACTCAGGAGGACTTGCAAGTCCTCGGGGTGGCCGTCCCCAGACGGGTTTCTCAGCCAATTGGGAGAGTCTTAGAGGTCGGTGTGTCTCCAGGCCTACTCACTGCAGCACAGCAAGGAGGACCGGCTGGCGTATCTGAACCACCTCCCGGGAGGGGAGCTGATGATCCAGCTGTTCTTTGTGCTGTACGGCGTCCTGGCCCTGGCCTTCCTGTCGGGCTACTACGTGACCCTGGCTGCCCAGATCCTGGCCATCCTGCTGCCCCCGGTCGTGCTGCTCATGGATGGCAATATTGCCTACTGGCACAACACGCGGCGCGTTGAGTTCTGGAACCAGATGAAGCTCCTTGGAGAGAGTGTGGGCATTTTCGGGGCTGCCGTCATCCTGGCCACCGATGGCTGAGTTGCACAGTGAGAGACTGAGGGGGCAGGGAGCCACTGAGGGCCACCCTGCCTGCCTCCTCTCTGGCCCAGTTGCTGTTTATTTATGCTTTTTGGTCTGTCTGCTCGATCCTTCGCTCTGTGTGTGTCTTGGTAAGGGGCAGGTCTCTTCGCCGGTTCCTGGGCTAAGCCCATGAGGGGGGAGGCCTGATGTCGATGCCTTACAGGTTTTTCCCCTGTTAGGAGGGAAGCTGAGGCAGGTTCTTCCGGGTCTCCTGTCTCTGAGAAGAGGGTAAGGCAGGGCTAAGGTGGGCGCACTGAGAGAGGGGGAGGAAGAAGCTCGAGAACCGCGAGTAAGCCGATGTGAAAATTCCTTTTTGAACCTGGCAGATGCAGCCAGGCGCTGCAGGGCTTTACAGAGACTGGGAGTGTGTATGTGTTTTGACTTCCGGATCAGACCCTTGAGGAGAGTGGCCTGGCACCCCAGAAGTCATGCGAGTTCTCAGGCTCTGCTAGGGGCAGAAGCAACACTAGCTCTCCCCAACCTTGAAAGCAGAGCAGGCCCCCCCTCAACTCTGTGGTGTCCAGGGGTGACTTCCCACCTCCTGCTGTCTCCCTTTCCGGCGCCAGGCCTGGTGGGGTACGCACCCTCCCAAACACCAGACCACAGTCCTCCAAAAATAAACATTTTATATAGACATTCAGCTTTGCTGCTGTGTTCCTCCCCTGGGCACTTTGCCACTGGCCGCTATTGGTCTTGGGTTTTGAAAGACCATATCTGGTTAAGCTCATCTCAGCCTTCTGGTTACCTTTCCCCTGCTCTGAGCGTGCCCGCAGTCCTTTGGTCTCTTTCCAAGAATCTGATCCACCCTGTAGGATATTTTTTGACCTCTCATTCAGTCTCCCTTGTTGTAGCTTGTCTTTTCCTCCTTGTTTGGTGTCAGCTCTTTTTGAAGAAATCTTTGGTGAGAACAGTATAATTAATATTATATTAAGTGTCCATTATCAGGCCAAGGACTTGAGGCTCAGAGGAGGTAAGCAGGTTGCCTTAAGCTACCGAGCCGAGTTCCAAGTTAAGGCTACGCTGCCTGCACTCAGATGTGTTCTTGACCCCACCCCTTTTCTGAGGGGAAGTAGAGGCTGCTCTTGGTAATTGGTTCTGTCATAGCCCCCTGTGGTCCGTGGTCTTTGCCTTACTTACCCATGCGCCTCCTGACAGAAAGTCGCCACAGCAGCCACTTAGCGCCTGGCACATCTTGGTTCAAAAATGTCCAAACCTAGACTCAGCTTTGAGGCCTGCCTGCAAAGGAAGCTGGGGCGGCTGTGGGTGTGGTCTGTGGAATGGAGGTGTTTCTTAACTTGGGGATAGGGGACCCCTTCCGATGATTGCTGACACCAGGTGAGGAGGATGATCTCATTCAGCTCCTCTCCTCCCTTTAGGAGCCCCTGGTTCCCCAGCCCTCATGATCTTGCTCCCAGAGGATCACAGGTAATTTCTTTTCAAGTGTGAGCTGACTCAGACAAGCATTTGCATTTTAATCAAGGCCTCCTGAAAAGTAGCAAGGCCCAAAATAATTAAAATGAGTGGTAAGATATCAGGCAGATGGCAAGGGAACCTCAAAACACATCACAGAGGCCACAGAAACTGGCCCGCCCTTAAGGTTAACGCTGAGTAGAGCCCTCATAAGCAGGTCTTCCCCCGCCTCCAAATCCCTAGACCAAATATTGGAAGCCATTAATTGTGGCTTTGGAGCAAGTGGGAGTCTTGGGTGGGTCCTTCTCCTTCCTGTTTCCCCACATGGGTGCCTGCCCATAGCAGAGTTTAGGGGCTGCTTTCCCCTCTGTAGATCGCGCCAACAAGCCTTTGTCTGCGGGGGGTCACCTCCAGCAGGCCTGGCTTTTGGTCCACCTGGGTCCCAGGGCCCGCAGGGCTGGTGGTGGGGGTCAGCTGCCTGGGTCAGAAGCTGGTTTGGAGAAGGAGTCCGGCAGCCCCTTGGCATGGTTGACCAGCTCATAGGAGTCCCGGATGTCGCTTAAACCAAACCAGAAGAAGATCCACTGCTTGTTGGAGAAGCTGCCATCACTGTGCTTGAAGTACCTGGGGTGGGGGTGGGGGACTGGGTGTTAGGGCAAAGCCCACTTGTTAAAGACCCCTCCATGCTGACACCCTGTGTCTGCTAGTTGATTCTACCCAGAGCAGCAGCCAAGAGCCAGGTGTTAAGCTCTTTACAGAGAAGCAGCTAAGGTTCAGAGAAATTAGGTAACTTGCCAGTCACACAGCTCTGAAAGTTAGTGTGAGGACATCCCTTCTCTCTCCACAGTCTTGGCTGTGCAGCCCGGGCCTGAGTCCCCATTCACCTCTTGGTGCCTGAAGAGCAGGGTAGTTGGGGGCGAGGGAGTAGTGGTGGAAGGAAAGGGGTGCTCTGTGGAAAGGCAGTGGGTAGAGGATCAGAGCTTGGCAACAGGCCTGGAATAGAGCCTGAAGGGTCAGCATTTCTCGGGACCCTGGGAGAGAAAGCTGCTGGGGGAGGGGAAAGCGTCACTCCCTTGGAAGTGCCAAAGCAGGGCAGAGCCGGTTCTGTGCGCTCTGCCTGTGGGGAGATCTCAGGCTCCCTGTGTCCCCACAGGGACCACACGGAAGGGGCATTTCCTGGGAAAGGATGGGTAATGAAAGAAGAGGAAGCATGGGTCTCTAGGCTGGCAAACTCGGGGCTGACTGGTGAGGACTAGAGTGGAGGAGGGGGGACCTACCAGGGATTGATGGGGTTGGTGACCCTCGAGCGCCAGAAAAGCGTCTGCAGGTCCCGCCTCAGGCACTCCCACAGCATCTGACCGGAGCCTTGGCCCTGGCGGCTGGAGCTCACCACAAACTTGTCCAGGTACGGGGTTCCCCCCAGTACAGGTTCCATGGTCAGAATGGCGGCTGCGTTGTACCTGGCGCAGCGGGGGGAGGCAGGCTGGGATCTCTCCTTGGTCCGAAGTTGCTCCGCTCTACCCCTGGGTCACTGCCCTCCAGGACCCACAGGCTCACCCCTCAGAGACGTAGACAGAGTGCAGCCGCGGGCGCAGAGAGGCCAGGTAGTCGTCCCGGAGCCTCTTGCCGAAGCTGGTGTTGATCAGGTTCACTAGGCGGTGCTGGTCCAGGCTGTCCAGGCTGCGCACTCGCAGCGTCCGCTCGGCGTTCATGAACAGGGTCCCCGACCCTGCGGGTAGGATGGAGCAGGGGTGAGTTTAGCCTAAAGCCGGGTCCCATTCATTTCTTGGTTTGAGCGTTTTGGTGGGGCTCCTGCAAGGGCAATTACTTGGTAGGTCCGGTGGGACAGTTACCCTCTTTGGGAGATCTCCACAATGATGTCTGGGGTCTGCATAGATTTGTATGTGATTTTCACTGTAGGAGGTACTTTTCCGGGGCAGTTCGTCCCTCAAGTCCCGCCGATCTGCCAGTAGTTCCACATGCTTCCCCTAGTCCCGCCTGTCTCCTCGAAACCTGCTTCCCCGCCCCTGGTTCCATCCGCCCGTCCACACCCCCCCACCTGCTAGCTGCGGCCCTTCCACTTGACTTCGCTCCCCCAAATCCCGCCCCCACGGCCCCGCCCACTCGCCTAAGCCCCGCCCATCCGTCCGGCTCCTGCCAGTTCCAGCCCAGCCCAGTCCCGTCCACCTTCTCTTTCGCCTCCCCCAGGTTTCCACAAGTGCGGAAAGCCTTTGCTGGGGCCTCCGTCCCCTGCGGCTTCCTTACCCGCGGGAAAGCCGCTTCTGCTCACCCACTCCCAGGACCCGCCGGTGCTCATCCGGCCTGCCCGCGGCCCTCACCCTTGTTGCTGAAGAGCTCGGTGAGCAGCGTGCTGGCGGCGGTGATGACCGCAGAGGAGTGGTGCGGCAGGCGGCTGAGCACGTCCACGATGAGCCGCATCTGCTGCCGTTCTTTGTTGCTCACCCACTTGGCGTTGGTCACCAGGTCCAGGTCGCCTGGCAGGTTCACTTTAGTCAGTACCTGCGACGGGAGGGATGAGTCTAGAAGCCCTTGCCCCCAGGGGCCTCCTCTTGACCACTTCATCCTCCCCTCTGGAGCCCGCATCAGGCCGGGCTCAGATCTAGGCATCCCCAGGAGCCCTTCTGACACTCCACTCTCAACCCACCCAGCTTGAGCCTGGGGTACAGGGGCTTAAACGGGGGGTGGGGGGGAGTTCAGGGGCACACCGTGTGACTGCTGTCGCGCAGGCCGCCTGTGGTGTTGAGGAAGATGATTTTGGTGGGCTGCAGTGCCTTGGCCAGCGACGCGGTCACCTCCAGCGAGTCAAGGAGCACGGAGCGGCGCGCCGCGGTCTCCCCGATGGGGCACAGGATGGGGATGCTGCCCGACTCCAGGCACCACTGCAGCAGGTCCGTCTCTACGGAGACGATGCCGCCATAGCTGTGGGCGAGATGTGGTGCTCGAGAGGGTCCCCTCCAGGCCCGTGGGGCTGGGCTGGAGGGGTCTTGGAGTGCGATCTGAGCTTGTTGGGGTAGGCAAGGCCGGCACTAACCTGGCATGGGGAGCCGGCTCGGCGGCGCTCAGCACTGACCCACCGCCAAAAAAAGGCACAGCCGTGGCGGCATTGTGTCGCAGAGCGTCCACCAGCACTTTGCAGCTCTGAGCGAGCTGTGTCTTGGCCTCCCAGAAAGAAAGACAGCCCGAGGGCGCGGTGGCAGCGGGCAGCCCCAGGACCACCAGCGGCTTCATGTCCATCCGCTGCAGGAAGGCCAGCGCGAAGGCCAGGCTGGACACAGCCTGCTTGCACTTGAGCACCTCCTCGTCCACCTGAGAAGGAGCGGAAGTTCAAGAGTGGCGACATTTGCTCTGACTTCTGTCGCGAGGCTTTCTCCTGCGCCTGACTCAGGGCCCTCTCCCGCCCCCTCCCTGCTAGGAACAGTAGGATCCTTTTTCTAGTCACCAGCGGCCACCTGCTTGGGCCTTTGCCCCGCTGGATCTTGCCATCCTCTTATCTCACACCCTCCCTCTGCTGCTCCCTGCGACCTTGGACTCTGGGACACCTGAGGGGGGAAGGGCGTAGGTACCGCCGCTCAGGTCCAGTTTCCCCACTTGCCGTCTAACCCCCCAACAGCTCCCATGGTGGAAGAGGGACTTCTCCAGAGCATTGCGCTTGACCGGTGGGAGTCCCCGGACTCCTCACCCAGCTGGGCAAGAGACTTGGAAGTGCGCACAGCCTGCGCAGGCGCGCCTAGTCCTGGGCATTCCTCTGGCCACCGCTGCGCTGCTTCCCGGGTTCGCTGCGCCGATTCCAGTCTGCAGCGGGTCACACTACGCTGGGCGACAGGTCGCCACACAACTCCCATCCCCTCACGGTGACACGGCTGATACGAGGCTCCGCTCACCTCGATAACAGCGAAGGGCTTGTTAGAGGAGTGGTGGCAGGTTTGGAACTGCGTGAGCCAGTGGCGCGCCTCCCCGGGGCTCGCCCCGCACTGGTTCAGGAAGGCCTGGATGTCCCGCTGCACCAGCGATCGGCCGGCTGGAGGTCCGGGGGATCCCGAGGGTGGCGGGGCCGCGGGGGACGGCGTCCATGACAGCTCCTCCACGGCTGGCGAGTGGGTGTCGTGCTCTGCACCCTCCTTCTCCTCTTGTGAGGACTGAGCCGGCGCCCAGGCGGTGCTGAGCCGGCGCCCAGGGCTAGTGCCACTCGCCTCCCGACGCCTCGCACTGCAGCTCAGCTTCCGGGTGTCCTCAGTGCCCCGGGGGCCACGCAGCCTTCTACCTGCAGCAGCAGCCCGCAGGGCCCTGGCCAGCCACCCTGTCGCCATGACAACCACATCGGTTCGCCCCCCCAACAAGTGACCGTCTACCCCCAGCTACCGGCTCTGGGGAGCTCTTAACGGGCCACGGGGCAGGGCTGGGCCAGGGGCGGGTGCAGAGTTGCCCTTGGGTGCTATGAAGAGGGTCAAGCTGCCGGTCGGAGGGCGGGACCGGCAGGATCCCCCGCCCCCGGATGGACGGAATCCGCCAGCCAGGCTGCGATAAAGGCTGGCGGCGTCTTTAATCTGCTGCCAAGACCGGTTCCAGGAAAGACTCAGCGGGCCCAGGGATGGCTTTGGGGGTCTGCGGGGTATTTGGGGAATAAAAGGGGTCTGACTAGGGCAATGGGGTTGAATTACTGCTGACTGAGGGAGGGGACTGGAAGGAGAGGTGGGGGAGGGGGTTGATGGAGCAGTGCTAGTAGCTAGCAGTGGGTACCTCCCTCTGTGCTGATGCGGGAGTCCCAGAAGACTGGAATCACGAGGTTACCAGGGTTTGCTAAACTCTAGTCACTGGGTACCACCTTGGAGAATGTGGTCATTTCCTCAAATCACCCCTTCTTAATATTAACTTTTTCTTTAAACTTTTAAGCCTAAAAGATTGGGACTATAACTAGGAGACCAGTAGCACTAGCCATAAAGGGAAGAAAGTCTTGAAAACAAAGGGGAAGGAATGGTGCTGTTAAAGTCAATAATTTTAACAAACTGACTGTTGAATAAAGCTGGATAGTGGTACCCCTCTCCCATAATGGAAAGAAGCAAGTGCCAGATGTTGAGTAGTTAGGTGCTCGCCCTAGCAGCCGGCGAGTCTAACGCGTTCCATAAACAGTAACTCAGTCTTCAAAATGACTTCAGGATGGGCATTATTATTATCCCCTTTTTACAGGCAGGGAAATTGAGGGACAGAAATATGTGAGGGCCGAGGTCATTAACAGAGGAGCTAAACTTTGAGGCAAAACCTCTGCTCCAGGTCTGTGCTCTTAAGAAAATTTAAACAGAACTTGAAACCCTGCACAGAATGTGATTGTTACTTAATACTGTAATCCACTCGCCCCCTAAAAACACCTCTGCGCTGTTAGTTGTGTACACCCTATGCTTGGGTACATGCTGATCAAGTCCCACATGGGGTGTCACCAAGGAGGAAACCCACTGTACAGGGACAGTGACTTGGCCACACAGCTCTTTAGTGTCATGAACAGACCTGAGGCTCCCCAAGTTCCCACCCCTATTCTTCCTTCTGGGCAGTACTGTCCCCTAGTGCAGGAAGTCAGGACTCTTGAGGTCTGTCTGAATGGGAAACCTGGGCTACTTCTCTCCTGAGCTTCCCAGAGGATTCTGGGTGCATGCTTGACCCCTTCCTGGGACCCCTCCACCCCCACTCATCCCCACATCTGAGTGTGTGGGCAGTTCCAAGCAGGAGACATTGGTGGGGTTGGGGGGGCTGATCTTGGAGGCCTCCTCCATATTCCACTTAGAAATACTGGCCTCCCACAGGGAGTGAAGCATGGAGGCATGGTGGGCTGTACCCCCATCTTGCAGGGCCGCCTCCAGTGCCTTCTTTCTCCCCCACACCCCCAGAACCCAGAGCAGGTGGTCCTAGCTAGCCCCTGGGTAGGTAGTTCCTAGATAGTTGTTTTTCTCCCCAAGGTCCTTCCTGCTTTCAGAGTCTCCAATCTCGTGTGCTCCCCCTTCCTGTGCGCTCCATCAGGCCTGCTCATCAGAATGCAGCCCTCCCCAGCCCCTATCCCGCCTCTGCTGCTCTGGAGCTCTGCCCTCCTCCCTTCCAGGTCCTTCCTCCACAGCTGCACCCAAATGGGGCCCCGTGAGGGCAAGGATGGCCTCTTGCACCAGACCTCTCAGGCAGGAGCTGGGCCCTTCTACTCTCAGATTGGGGCTCCCTGAGGCAGAGCTGATCTTTCTCTCCTCACACTGGGGCTCCTGAGGGCAGGCCTGATGTCTCTCTCCTCCTCCCGGGGCTCTCTGAGGCCCACCTGTTTCAGTAGCCAGTAGCATCAACCCCACTTTCCCTGGGTCAGCGGGGTAGGCACTGACTGGGAAGCTGCTTTCCACTCTGGGCTTCAGCCCAGAGGGCTGTGGCTCCAGGCAGCCAATGGGGCCCCGGGACACCCCCAGTAGATGATTAACTCCAGGCCCCGTGACCATGGGGCCACCGTCCCCATCACCTCTCCCTAGGGAAAGGCCCGCCTCTTCTTTCTGGAGATGAGTGTGGGTGTAGGGGGTCAACACCCCTGCCTGACCCTGCCCCTCTGAGGCCAGCAGGACCATTGCTGCCTGAGGTTCCAGTCTAATTCTGCCCCCTCCCAAAATGGTTATTTTTTGTTTCTTTTGTTTTTCAGCACAAATCCCATTGTCATTGTATCCAGAGTCAGGGTCCTGGCAGCTCACCAGACCTTGGGGACTGGGGGTTTTGGGAGCGGACATGACCTGACCTTCCCAACAGGCCCCCTCAGCAGGGACCTCAGTCCTGGGCACAGACGCTGCCAGGGCTTTTCCTCGGTGCTTGCCACTCAGTGTAGGTGGGCAAGAGGTGACTGGAACCTGGGCAGGTGTGGGGGCAGGTTTGACAGCTGGCAGCGCCTTCACAGCATCTGAGGGACACTCTTAGGCGCAGAGTGCTCGGATGCGGAGACCCCCACCCTGCACCGAGATGCCCACAGACACACGGTGTGCGGACACGGTGCAGAGAGACACAGACACAGTGGTACTGTGCTGCATAACTGTCCCCACCTACAGAGGCTGCCACCCTAGGAGCCCACAGCCAGCTGACATCACTGGCCACCACAGGGACACTGAGACAGGGAGACACGAGTGTGCACAGAACTGTGTCCACACACACCAGGCATTAGAAGCAGAGCCTCTCCCCCCAGCAGACGTAGCAAACCCAGGTAAGGGCCCGCACGGAGGTGCGCACCGCGCTGTTCACAGGCTCAGACGTGCACACACACGCAAGCACTGACGCAGCCATACGTGAATGCAGGGTGTTGAAACCCACACTAAGACACACCGGGGAGCACGGCCGTCTCCCGAGGGTGCCTTCTCCCTCTTCTCCAGACACACAGACACGCTCAGGGCTACTGCGGGCAAATGAGGGCCGGTCCTCTTGCTCTGTCACCCTCGTGGGAGAAAACAGATTAAGTCGGAATGTTTGTGTCCCCTTAGAGTTCATATGTTGAAATCCTAATCCCCAAGGTGACAGTGTGAGGAGGTGGGGCTTTTGAGGGGTGATTAGGCCAGGAGGGCACCCTGCAGATTGAGGTTAGTGTTCTCCTAAGAGACCCCACTGAGCTCCCATCCTGTCCTGCCGGGTGAGGACATGTGGAGGCGTCTTCAGCCTGGAAGGAGGCCCAGATCTGGCGCCCAACCATGCTGGCGCCTGAGCTTGGACTTCCAGTGTCCAGAGCTGGAAGAAACAAACGTCTCTTGTTTTAGAGACACCGGTCTGTGTGTTTTGTTAGACAAACCCAGACACCCACCCTCATCTACTCCATGCCTGCATCAGGAAGCCTAAGGGGGGCGGGGGTGCTGAGGAGAGCACTGATTTTTTTTTTAAAGGTTTATTTTTTATTTTTACATACAAGCTGGGGTACAGGCCAGAGGCGTGGGGCGGCGAGAGGGTTCACCAAAGCCAGAGCAGGGAGCAGAACAGGCAGATCAGAAATACACTGCTGAGGGGAGCAGCGGGCGAGGCAGGAGAGGTCTGCGGTGCCATGTGGGATTCTCCCCGGCAGGGCGTTGAACTCGCGTCACCGCTGCCGACAGCTCCACAGCGCAGCGCCTAACCGCTGCGCCACCGGGGAGGCCCGAGAGCACTGATTTCTGATGGCAGCTCTCTTGACAACCGCAAGCCCTTCATCCTACAGGAGAAGCCACTCATTCTCTCCCTCCTCAACCCCCAGGCACCTCCTTCCCGCCACTCCCAGCTTCCCGCTTCACTGAGAACATGGAAGCATCGAGCAAGGGCTTCCGCAGCTGTCCCAGCGTCTGCACCCAGGTCTCTGCTCTCCAGCCCTCCCTGCGGATGAACCGCCCAGCTCCTGCCACCGCCCTGCCTGTCTGGCCTCGCTCCTCCCGGCTCTCCTCGCCGCGGCTCCACCAGAGCGGCCCTGGTGAGTGGGCGACTCCTGTCAGGATGCACACACAGTCATTTCTCCGTGTGACCGAACCTCACGACCCCTTCCCACGAGCATTTTATGCTCGTGGGTGCTGTCAGGGGGGCGTTCAGGAAGGGCTTCCCTGGACGCTTCTGGTTCGGAGCTTCTCCTGTGGATGCAGTCAAGAGCTGGGGCAGCAGGGGTGGGGGCTGGGCGGGCGGCTGTCTAGAAGTCTCACACCCTCTGTGTGGTCTCTTTGGACTTCTTCACGACATGGCGGCCTCAGGGCCCGGTGCTTGAATGGCAGCGGGAGGCATCAGGCATAAACAGGGTGGAAGCAGCGCCGTCTCTTAAAGCCCAGCCTCAGCAGCCTTGAGCAATCACTTACTCCACATCCTATTCATTCTAGGTGAGCCCAAACCCGCCCATTGAGGGGAGGGGCCGTGGGCCTCTTGTCCTGGTGGAAATTATCCAGGTGGTCATGTGGCATCAGAGGTATCATTACAGTGGAAAATACAATTTATTAGAATTATTATAGTTTACCCCTTATCCCCTGCCCCTCACTAGAATATAGCAGGATCCAGGAAGATACCCTCGCCACCCACCCTCCCGACAGACCTTTGTTCTGCTCATTTATCTTTTCTGAGCTTCTAGAATAGTGTCGCTCTTGTGAAAGGTGTTCGGCAAATATTTATTGCATTAATGAGTGAGAAGGGGGCTAAGGGAAAGAAGTGGAGTGTGTGGGGTCTAGTTCCTCGGTTTGTGGGGTCTGGGCTATGTGTTCCTGGGTCCCGAGAGCGGCCCAGGTAACCGCCAGGTGGCGCTCTCCACCAGCGACGAGGCCGAACGCACAGGCCTTTTCCGTGAACCGCGAACAGATTTCTAGCACATGCTGTGCGCCGGGTACAGAATTCG
>PVIJ01022856.1:0-15313 GCA_004024925.1 Scalopus aquaticus
CTGAGATGTATGTCATGTAGAGTTTTGCCTATATTTTCTTCTATACATTTTATGGTTTCAGGTCTTACATCCAGGTCTTTTATCCATTTTGAGTTGACTTTTGTGCAGGGTGTGAGGTAGTAGTCTAGCTTCATTTTTTTGCATGTGGCTGTCCAGTTTCCCCAGCACCATTTATTGAATAGACTGTCCTTGTTCCACTCCCTTTCTTTGCTCCCTTGTCAAAGATTAGTTGTTCATAGATATGTGGCTTTAATTCTGGGCATTCTATTCGGTTCCATTGGTCTTTCTGTCTGTTTTTGTTCCAGTACCATGCTGTTTTAATTATTATGGCTTTGTAATATAGTTTGAAATCAGGGAGTGAAATTCCTCCATTTTCTTTCTTTTTAGTTAGGAGGGCTTTAGCTATGCGAGGTTTTTTGTCGTTCCATATGTATTTCATCAGTAGTCGATCTAGAAACTAGAAAGGAGCTAGAAAGTTCAGACAGGTAGGGCTCAGAGAGCGGGCCGAGTATGGTACCAGAGAGTTCCATATACATCATCTGCATTCAATTAGTGTTTGGAAATGTCCACATTAAAGAGGATCCTGCACATAGGTACAAGTGTCTGACTTCCGTCACCCTCTTAATGGGGCCATGCGAATGTGTACATTTTCAAAATTATTTTAAAATTTAGTAAATATTGTCATATTATAAATTATTTTAGTTCTCCCTTAGAGTTAGAACATGCTAAAAGCATGATTATGTGATAGGTTCATTCTCTCTCAGATTAGTAAATAGAGTATTAGCAAGTATTTGTTCTAACAAGGTGAATGCTACATCTTAAATTGTCCAGAACAACAGTTCCAGATTGTGCGTTCTTTTTTGTATTAGAGGGTTAGACTAGAAAAATCTGACTCCCAGGCCTGTCTATCACTTAATTCTATATTTGTTGTTGGGCAAGTTGCTGTACTTCTCCAGGCTTTAGTTTGTTTATTTATAACATGGATCTGTTAATAGTGCCTTTATGAGTTTGAGATACTATTACGTAAGACTTATCTTATTAGATAGCCAGTGATTTCCTTGACAGCATTTAAATTATTAACAATTACTATTCCAGTGAATTTACATGCACTTTTAAAAAAATCACTATTTTATATATGTAAATATGCTAATTACGACAACTGAAAAAATGATCAATAAATATTATCAGTTTATGGAGTGTTATCGCCACAAATATAGCAAAAGTGTACTTTCCACATCAAAGAAAATGTAGTACAAGATTATGCCTAAATTAGCAAGCCTGCACTAGGCCAATGAGAGAGGATAAATATCCATTTATCCTCCCTTTCTGCTAAACACATCCCTGTGCTTTCTCTGTTGTTCATGCCACCCCATCCTGAGGATGCTGCTGTGGCCAGTTTGGTCTTAAATGCTGCCCAAAGAGGAAAACACAAAATACTTTAACAAAACACCATGCCTGTCAGCTTAGCCCCTTTCCCTGTAAAGGACACTCAATCCTGTTCTTTTGTTATGAAGCATAACTTAAATGAACAGGCACCAGAAAAAAAATAGTTATACAATCTTGCACTCTGATAAATTGATGCCAGGGAATCAACTGGCTGAGTTTCTCTTAAGCGTTGACTGGGGCCTAGAAGCAAGTTTCCCTGCTTGGCCATGTACACGTATGCCGTAGACCTTTTCTTAGAAGGAATATCTGAAGCCAGCCTACAGCAGGCATAGTAGTTGCTTGAGATGTATTTTAGAAAATTGTGTTTATTCTATTAGAGTAAAACTTTTCTTAAAAGTGAACTTTTTTTTTTGAAGCAAAATATTTTGTCAGAGTGCAGTGATCAGTTATTAGGACTTCAGAAATTGTTTTTTAGAGCTTTAGTTTATAATTAAAATGTCATCTGAAGGAGTTTAAGACATCCTTCCAAGACAGGCCATTTATGTGCCTTTGTTTTTATCTAATTTAGAGAGTCATATTGAGAAGAGTCTCTTAGCAAAAATTACTTAATGGTGGACTAACACTCGATAGTTAATCTCCTCTTTCATTCTGCTTTATATCCACATTTATTCAAGTGCTAATGACTGTGGAGCAGCTATGAAGCACTTTATTCCTACACTAGAGTTCTTATGATATCTACCATTGAGTATTTCTCATTTTGTTTTATAATATCTATAGATAGATGAGGGAGGGGAGGGAGAGAGAGAGAGAGAGAGAATAATAACCTTAAAAGTGCACTGTACGCTTGCTGGAATATAATTGTTAATAATTTGAATACTGTCAAGGAATTTGACAACATAAGCCTTATGAACTATTGTCTCCAAACAACAGTGCTGCCACTGAGGAGTGATACCAAATTCAAAAGTAATCACAAGAATTAACCTACATGTAGTTTAATTGGGCTAAAAATAGTTTCTTGAAATTATATGTTCCATGAATTTGAGATCAATTTATACCAGGTGATAAAGTGCTTTCTTAAGTTATTACTGAAAAAGTGTGTCCTTATTAACCCCAATTTTTTTTCTCCATACATTTTAAGACATTTGCATTTCTGATCAAAATAAAAGATTCAGTCTTATTGAAGCACCCGAGAATAGCTAGCTTGTCATAAAAAATCAGCAGGTGGTACAATGCACAAGAAAGTTTATATGAGTCAAAAACAATATTTATTGGAGCTGACAGATGCCTTATCAGCTCCATCTGAAATTTTTTTCTTTCCCTAAGATGGGTATATCACATTTCACATATTTTTTTTCTTGATTTACAATGCCCATTTAAATAAATTTGGACAAATTGTGCATTTAATTCTAATTTTATATCATGCTACATTTTAGAGGTTTTCTATAGTCCTGTTTAATATTTAAAAACATTGATTATAATATTTATTCTAAAGTAAACTAAGCTATTATGCAATAGAATTTAGAAGTATGTCTTTTTAAAAATGTATGCATACATGTAAATGTATGGCTTTTAATATTAAGGAAGTTTAGAATTTTCTGCTTGATCTTCATCTGATTTTTGGGTGCATTAGAAACTATGAGACGCCAGTATAAGCTCAACTTTTCTAAACGAAGAAAATCATCCAATTACTCATTCTACTATGTCAGTAAAATCTTATACTTTTTATGTATTATGAAAATATGACAAAAGCAGTGTTATCACATATTATTGTATCTTTAAATGTGGAAATTACTCTAAACATAGGGAGGAAATTTTAGCTTATTAAAAATAGCTTTAAATTTACAATTCAATATGGACAGAATTTTTTTCCAGGTATTTTCAGCAACAGAAAAATCAGAAGTACTTGAAAAAAATAATTCAATAAATATTAAGTGCAAACTGGGTTCACAGTTTATGTTCAGTTCTGGGAGCGGACTGCAAGAGAAAATAGTAACATAGTGATGAGGAGGATGCGACAGGAGCACCAGAGAGCATGGGTGGAGGGTGGAGGATGGCTCTGTCCCGTCCGCTCCTGCCTGCTTCCCCATTGATGAGGTTTGCAGCGCGATCGTTCCTCAGAGTGACCTTTCCAACCTGAAATTCAGACCTTTTCAACCTGAGATTTCCTATAGCCATTAAGTATTAAGATCTATAAGCCCTAGATTTGAATTCTTGCCTAACAATCTGGCCTCTTAGTGACTTTTGTTGCCAACATAAAACTCAAAATGGAGATGAAAAGAAGAGAAAAACTAGAGAAGACGTTAGACACAGAATACAGCAAATATGACAATGTACAGACACATTTGCTTTCTTTATGTCTTCACCATAAAAAGGATTTTGATATAGGCCTTTTACTTAATTTATGGAGAAAAAGTATTGTCTGTGGTGAACTGAAGAGTTGTTTGATACATTTTGGAAACCAAGCATCAGCTTGCAGGAATGGAAGACAACGAAATCTTTGCCTCAAGCAAGTTAAAAAAAATACAGACAAATAGGAACATGGAAAGGGGTAGAGTGTAGGGTCCTACTGAAGCCATTGATGTACTTGCTCTGGGGTATTGTTCTAAGCAAAAGGAACTTGGTGAAAGAGACATAAAGTTAAAAACAGAACTCTTAGAAGTAGGTGATAACGTGGGGGTGGGGGGGCAAAGATGGTTCCAAGTTCCTAGAGTCAGGAATTGAGCAAGTGATACAAGAGGGTGAGCTTTTGAAGACTGGGCGAGAGACAAGAAACTCTAGACAAAAGAGAAGGCACGCAAAAATCCTCCAAGGAAAAGATGAAAAATATTTTAATAAGCAAATTGACAGCAAAATATATGCATCATGCTATATTTTCTTATTGCAGGAGAAGACAGACTGGGGTTATTTATGCTTTAAGAGAAACATAAATCCGTAAAGCAATTGTAAAGAGAAAGTGATGAAAATATGTATTAATACAGGAAGGACAGCTCCAAGGTCTCACACTTCCATGTGGGATAAATACATTTACATTTTCTTTAGTGCTCAAAAAAGGATATCCAGGAAAATAACAAATAATGATTTTCTCTTTTTCATGTTCTTGGGTAAAGAAATAAAAACAGAAGCTATCTGATAGAAACTTTTCACTTAAGTGGAAGAAGGATTATCTTATAAATAACTATACGTGCCAAGTCATGCATCTCTCCCTATAGTTTTAGAATTTTTTTTTTTTTGTTCAAGCTGGGGTACAGGCCAGAGGCGGGCGGGCGGCGAGAGGGCTCACCAGAGACAGAGCGGGGAGCAGAACAGGCAGACCAGAAATACACTGTTGAGGGGAGCAGCGGGGGAGGCAGGAGAGGTCTGCCGCACCATGTGGGACTCTCCCTGGTTGGGTGTCGAACCCACAACGCGCGCCGCCGACAGCTCCACAGCTCAGCGCTCAACCACTGCGCCACCAGGGAGGCCCCTCTCCCTATAGTTTTAAAAACTTGATTTTAGTAATAGTTTCTCCTGGGGAAAGTGTTTAAAGATGCTATCTTTTTGCATTTCTTCTCATTTTCTGGATGTAATTAACACACAAACTTGATTAGAAATGGATCCTAGAGAGAAGTAAACGTGTTGAGTTCAGGAGTAATGTAAAATTAGATCACATGTAGTTATGCATGTGGTCAGAGAGTGATAAAATGAGGATGAACTGAAAACTTTTATGAGCCAACTTGGTTTCTTTTATGCAAATCCTAGGAGAACGGCACATCACTGTAGGAGCCATTCTTAATGTCAGTTTATTCCTAAAAGCCATTTTCATAGAGCACACTTCAGGCCATAGACATGCCTGACAAATTCAAAGGCCTCAGCCTACATGCACAGCAATAAACTCAAAAGAATTGTAAAGATGATGATTCTAGAAACTTTTAATGATCCCAATCATTAGCAAAGATTAAAATTACATTCAGCGCTCTATATTTACCAAGGCAATAAAGTGGACTAATCTGTTTTAAAGAAGTACTAAAATGCATTCGTGAAACAAACAAAATGATTTTGATTTAAACTTCATGATGTACATAAGTTAAATTAATCAAAATGTTCTGTGTTTTAAGTGTTCTGATTGAAGTGATTGTATTTAGCCCAGCAAGAATAGGAAAAGGTGAAATATGTATATGGCATTGAATTTACTAAGAGGTTTATATGGTATCTTTTAAAAACCAGTATTAAGCATCTACTGGGTGGTAAGCATTATACTGGGAGAAAATGATGCCAAAAATTACAGGGTAAATACTTTCCATGAATTTGAAAGGAACATGAATAGATATAGAATAAATTAGAAAACTCAGTGTTTTCCAGTGTAGAGACCTGATTTCACAGGAAAAAGCTCCGAATCAGGCAAGGTAGTATGAAGACTTTATTTTTAATGAGTCAGAATGGTCACACCATCAATATGGTACCAGGCATAACATTTCCATACAAATGACACACATACACACATACACACATACACACACATAGAGAAAGAACATCTTTCATTTTAAGCTTAGAGTCCATTCCTGGTATAAACAAGTCATTTTGTATTCCTGCTCCTATTATAGAAGTAGTCCTTAGGATATGAAAGTTTCATCTTCATAAATATTCACTCATAGAAGTTAAATGGTCATTTCGAAGTAGATATATCTGAATGCTTTGTTCTTGAGAATTTTTTTGCTTTAAAAGTCATACATTAAAGCCACCAACCTCATTAAAGCTGTTGTATTCTAGCAGATTTTAAACAGCAATATTTGAATATATTAGAATCGTGCGAATATATTATATGTAAGGCATCCGGGGAGGATGGGTCATCTGGATGCATGCCAAAGTCTTGGAAATGTCTGATTTTCTTAATGATGGCTGACTGACTCATGCTTTCGATGCACAATTTTGTTTTAAATGATTGCATGAAGTGTCTAATCGCTCCTCTGGTCAGTGCAACTGGGATCTAACTACCATGGAGCTCACCTCTCCAGGAAAATACCTATTGTTTTACTCTTTTAACATGGTAGCAGTCTTTAATCTATGGTCTGCTTAGGGCTTTCACTGTAAATAAATTATTTGAAATGTATGATTTTGCTATCTTCTTTGAATAGCACTCTTGGAATGTTATTAATAATGAGAAATATACACTGTTACCAGTGTTTCCTAACTATGGTCTCTGTCTTTTTTTTGTGATAATAATTCTTGGCTTATTCAAATTTATAACAAATCTTTTTTCTGAGGCTTGACTATTGGACACTATTATGGAAAGCATTAAACATAATTTAATATATATTTTTTTAATTTAAAGGCAGTTGTATTTTATTACGGGGGCTCTGAAATCAGACCTGGTTTGAATCCTGATTCTGCCACTTTCTTACTGAGTTCTCTTGGTTATGTTATGTTTGTTAAGTTTTTCAGATTCTTCATCTGTAAAATGAGATTATTGAGATAATTAAATCAGGTAATATGCATGAAACATTTTACCCAAAAGTAGAAGATATGTTGTGTTTAAAATTTTTGATTATACTTAATACATGTCAATGATCGTCTGATGTACTTGGGATACAAACTTGAATAATAAATGATCCTGGACTTTAGGTGAGCTATACTCTAACATAGCAGGCATGCATGTAAAGTGCTTGATATTTTGTCAGGCACATAATATACATGCTTAATATATATTAGCAGCTACAACCATTTATAGACATAATACGCACATATAAGTGTTACTATTATTAGGAGCTTCTGTGTGCATAAAAATGGTTTTAATCCATAGAACAGCAAGTCCTAAACAAGTTTTTATAAAGATGTGAAAGAAGGGGCCTCCTGGTGGCGCAGCGGTTAAGCGCTGCGCTGTGGAGCTGTTGGCAGCAGCGACGCGAGTTCGACGCCCAGCCGGGGAGATTCCCACATGGCGCTGTAGACCTCTCCTGCCTCGCCCGCTGCTCCCCTCAGCAGTGTATTTCCGTGGATCTGCCTGTGCTGCTCCCCACTCTGTCTCCGGTGAACCCTCTCGCTGCCCCACACCTCTGGCCTGTACCCCAGCTTTTATGCATAAACAAACATTAAAAATAATTTTTAAAAAGATGTGAAAGAAGCAAGCATTACAAAGGATTGACACTTATTTTCTAAATTAGTTGTGTTTTTGTTAATTTTTTTAAAGATTTATTTATGCATACAAGAGCTGGTGTGTAGGCCAGAGGTGTGTGGTGGGTGAGAGGATCCACCAGAGACAGAACAGGGAGCAGAACAGGCAGATTGAGTGAAATACACTGCTGAGGGGAGCAGCGGGCGAGGCAGGAGAGGTCTGCTGTGCCATGAGGGAAGGTCCCTGGCCAGGGATGAAACTTGTGCTGCAGTGGCTGCTGATAGCTTCATAGTTCTGAGACTTAACTTCTTGCACCATCAGGGAGACCCCTATTTTTGTTAATTTTGAACTAATAAAATTATAGGAAAATTATTTGCATTTCAGGTAATAGACAGAAATAGAATGCCCTTTGATATAAATAACCAGTTGCCACTGCTGTTCAGCTTTTATCCATAATTTTCTAAGTACCTACTTCTTGCCCAGTGTTCAGGATTTCACGTGATTCATATACAAATCAGCTCTCAAAAAAATTAAGATTTTCTTGTTGAGGGAAAGTAAACACTTGAAACAACTAATTAATAACTAATTTCCTCAAAATAATTTTATTGACAAACGTGTTGCTAAAAGAGTCTGTCATTCTGATTTCTGTATGTCTGTTTGTTGCTAAGTGCAAATTTGAAATCTGGCTTGAAAACACAGCAGAGCCAACTTGGTCTCCCTTTCACTCTTATCTCTTAGAGCCCCACTCACCAGGTCTGCTCCTTTTCTATGGCTCTGTCGTCACCTTTCTTTATTTTTTTAATTTTAATAATTTGCGTAGAAGAGCTGGGGTAGGCCAAAAGTGCAGGTGCTTAGAGTCTTCACCAGAGTCTCCACCAGAGGGGGCGGAACGGGAGGATTTACTGGAATACGCTGCTAATGCGGGGATCGAACTCAGGCCGTAGAGGTGATAGTGCTGAGACTTAACCCCTAAGCTACTGGGGAGGCCATCTTTCTTAGGACCATCACCACCTGAAATAAAGCTCCTCTTCCACATGGGGACGTTTTATGTTACTCTCACCTCCCAAGTAAATAGAATAAAGGGCAGTGGTTGTAGTTTGAGGCCATGGACCATAATTGAGATGGCCACAGCTCTAGTACTTGCTCGAGTCGTGCTTCTTCTCTGGGCCTGTTTCTTCCCTTTGGAAATGGGGAACGATCTTCAAGCCCTTTTGAACTCTTTTGGATTTTTACATCTCCAGCTATAGCATCCAAAACCTGCAGTTCATTGTCCTTTGAGTCTGTCTCATGCTTTTCTACCTCCAGGCTCTCCTGCTTAGCATGGGCCCTCATTCACTGTACAGAGAGCTTCCATCATCCAGTGACCCCCTGCCCCAGTCCCACTTTATCGATGAAGACCTCCCTTACCTGGCCCCCAAAGCCATCTCTCCCTCCCCATCCCATAGACTTCATCTGGCATTTACTATGTGCTACCGTAAGCCACTAAATAGCCTTTTATGAATACAAGGCTTAGAGCCTTCGCTTGAGAAAAGATCCTTGAGAGTGAAAACCCTACTTGCCTACCTTTCTTTTCTGTAACCTCTAGACCTGTACTCTTCAATGCAGTAAGAAACCAGTAATGATTTCTTGAATTGCCTCTGCATCTCAGGATTACTGCACATAGTGATGCTTTTCTATAAAGAGGTCCTACAAGAGAGAATACTGTGTAATTTTTAGTGATGTTGAAGGGAGATTCATCTCTCTATATTAAATGGACCTTAATATACTTTTCTTCCTATGGCCCTATGTCATTTCACACACACACACACAAAATAGACATTTTGGTAACCAGTATTATATATTTACTAGAATATTATAAATAAAAAATACATAAGTACTACAAATTATCTCTACAAATTCTTCAGTTATGCAATATTGCTGAAACTCACTATATATACAGCTCAGACATAGTTTAGTTACAAATATTTTATTATTATCACTCATTTTTGTGCCATTTCAAAAACTGGTAAGTTGCTCTGCAAACTATTGAAAGTACCATTGGCCATATTAACTGCTAGTCACTTCAGTACAGGTAAAGTGCATAAAGACTTTTTAATCTGTTAACAAACATTGAGTTTATTTTTCACCTGTTAATCAGTAGGACTCTTGAAATTATTCCCTAACAGTAAATATTATAACTTGTAAGGCATGATTATCCTCATCATTTGTAATTATGCAGCATTACATTAATGAGTATAAAACCATTGTGGTTCTTCTTCATATTTCTTAAAATAAATTCTTCATAGCCTCAGAGACACCTACGATATATTTAGCTAAATTTTACTTGTGAAAGAAGGGTTAAAAATGACAATTTCAAGCTAGCTTTTGTTTGGCAAAATATCTATAAAATTTTTCTTGTGTTATTTTTCTACTAACTATAGAGATAGTTTCATTTTTGATCATACTTTTAATTCTGTAAACCACTGTCTTAATTCCAAACCACAAACTATTTTAATCCTACTGAAAAGTAGTAATTAAACTCTGTGCTTTGCTCAAAACGTAAAGGTGATGTATTATATAATTTACCTGGTGATCAGTCATGAATCTCCTTTTAACACTTTAATATTTTAATACAATTTTTCGTTTGGCATCTGTTGGCCTGTCTTGCTTTTTTAGTTTTTAATTTTTGATAAATAATGTGTATGAGGTTTATAACTTCATAATGGATTTTTAATGGCAGAGTATGGAACTAGTTGAATGTTCCTGAGCATTTACATTGTTAATGCTTTCTTAATAAAAAAGAAATTGGTACTTAGTAAATACACTCATTATTCTCAGATGTTAAGTATTGAGTCAGAATTAAATGAATGAAGGCAAAAGGAAATATTGACAAAAGAAATTATTCTTTCTATTATATTTAATTTCACATACTTTATAGTTAGTACCAATGTGCAAGCCTGTTAAATGCAATAGTAAAAGCATTGGTAGAGGTGGTATAGAATAGAAAGAAAAATATTCTTTTGAAAAGAAATATTAATAATGAGTGGTATAAATACCCTGAATGAGTACAAGGTGGCTTAGTACAAGAAAAGCCAAAACAGAGTAAAAATAATTGATTTGTTGTTTTGCTTAATTATCTTATATAATTAGACTTTGATTTCTTAGTTAACAGAAAAAGCTGGTAAGGCTTCCCTAAAAAACAAAGCAAAAATCTCCCTAAATAATTCCAAAGCCAGAGATGTGCTCCTGAAAAAAAGAAAAGAAAAGAACACGATGAACATTTTGAGAAAATCTAAAGATACTACATTGTGAATAAGATTGCATAGCTATTTTTCTGATATAGTATAATATTAATAAATATATTTTTAAGCCTTGGCATCTCTCCATGTATCTAATGTTACATCATTACTCTAAGTGAAACATGTATATATCAATGAAATAAATGAGATAGCATATGTAAAGCTTACAGAGCAGCTACTGCTATTTAAAACAGAAATTCCAAGGGGAGTTCACATCTCCTCAGAAAGCTATTTAGTGGTGGTTCAAACACAAATTCCATTTGTTATTTTTGATGCTGTTATACCTTTCCTCTGTGAGACTGAAAGAGAAAGATACTCAGAAGAGACCATATCTGAAGTAATCCTCACTTAGGCTGTTGATGCTTGAGTGAAAAATACAATAGGAGCTTCAAAAAGGTGGAATAAACCAATGGGTTCGTATGTGGGTGAGTTTTTTAAATGTTAGCTGGAAGCCCTGCTGTCATGCTGGGAGTTTGCCCAGGCCTCCTCTAAACTGAGGCATATTATCATGCATAATCTATGCATAATCTATCTAAGGAATCCTTTAAACCAATGGAAATTGAATTTCGAACATAGCTCAAAGCCAATCTCTTCATCTTGACACCAAATCATAGCATCATTCTGTCTGTCAAGGACATTCCCTGGGAAAACCTTAGATGGTGAAGTAATGAATACTATTTTCTTGAAATTTCTGAATACCAAAGGAGAGTTAGCCTTTTTTGATATATGATGAATATTAAGATTTTCTCAAAGTAGCCCTCAGATCTAAATTTTGAATCTTTTGAAGACAGTTACTATTTAGAAGTATTAATTCGAAGTAAGTCCTTACCTTCCCCCCATACCTTCCCTAATGTCAGATATTCTTGACAATTTCTTGTCATCATTTTATATTCTTATTTTAATTTTCTTCAACCAATTCATTTCAATATATGGATGATATTTCTTTCATTCTAGTGTGTGCTTTGTATCTCTTTTAATAACATGATTTTTTGGTTATATTTTTTTTCTTTCCAAATTATGTTTATTGAGGTAAAGTTGGTTTACATCTTTGTATCTGCTCCAGGGGTTATAGATTCAAACCTGTACAAATGTGCACTTTCACACCCTGCTCATAACTGCCACTTTTCAAATCTGTGAATAAGACCATATTGAAATATTTTAAACTTGGGAAATCTGATGGCTTTTGATTTAGCTCAGGCTATAGATTACCTGTGGAGATTGGAACTGACAAAAAATAGCTTCAGCAGCCCTTTGAGTATTCTGAAATAGGGACATTTTCCAGAGCATTGGTTTCTAAAGCTTCCATTATTTCTTGATGTTGAGCTTTCAGATTTAGTTACAATATTTACTCAACATTTAAGCTGTGAATTTTTTTTATCAGTCATATTTTCATGCCTTTCATAATCAAACTGCTTATCATTGAAAAATATGTTTCCATGACCCTGGAAATATTCTTCTTAGTGTTCCTTTGATGTGATTTTTGACATATGGAATATGAATTCAATTCAAGAATAGCAGAAAGATTGCAAGGAAAATCTAAGAAAATCAGCTTTTCCTTACTTGTCTGTCAAAGTCACCAGTATCGGTTAATCAGCGCTGTTTTTCCAAAGGTGCTTTTTATTCTTTCTCTGAAAAAAATCATTTTCTGCTGTTTCTCAATCCATGTGCCTGTATGACCCATGTGTGACAAAAAGGATTGATTGGTTGTCTCATCACAGGCAATTGGTAGAGAATGCTTCCTGCTTGTAGTATCTGCTACTGGAAACTAAACACATGAGCACAACTATCAGAGAGGGTGTGGCAGGCCTGGTGTGGATTCAAGATAAAATATGACAGCCATCTCAGGATACATTTCATATCACCACCAAAACGATGGAAATGATGACATTCTAAATTCTCAGACCTGTATTCTAAATTTTGAGTGCATTTACATACAGAAAAGTATTTATCACATGTATATAGCTCAGTGCATTTTCACAACTAAATATGGCTATGTAAACATGCCCTACTTTAAGTAACAAAACAAAACCACTCCAGAAGCTTCAGTCTCCCTTCTAGCCACTCCCCTCCCCTGCACAGGAGTAACCACTAATCTAATTTGTAACAGCATAGATTGGTTTTATTCCACTATTTATTTGCTGAATCAGATCATTCATATCTTTTGTTTATGGTTTTTAGTCCGTTCTATTTGTGTGATTCATCCATTCTCTTGTGTGTAAGTGTTGAATATTCACTTTTAGGGCAACATAATATCCCATTGGGTGAGTATAACAGTCCCATTGTTGATTTAGGTATTATAAATAACACTGCTATATCATTCTAATACATGATCTGTACAAAAACTTACATATTTTTGAAGAGACTATACCTAGAAGTTAGCTTGCCAGGTCTTAGGATACATTATACCTACTCAGTTTTAGTAGATATTGCCAGATATCATAAATATACAGCTTGGTAAATTTAATGAGCTATAATTTTGCTAAAGGAAAGTCACAGTTCTGAAAAAGAGAGAGAGAGAGAGAGAGAGAGAGAGAGAGAGAGAGAGCATGCGAGTGAGCGCGAGAGCGCTTTCACTAAGTGTGAACTCTGCAATTAATGCTCAATTTACAAAAGATTTGTCCCTCCAAATGTGTGCCAAGTACCCATCCCTCAGAGTAATTTGACTTGCCTTTCCAGACTCTGATCAGTGTGATAACGTAAACACTCAGGTCAACTCCAAGCCCATATGTATCCCTTTAAAGCTAGACAATAGTGGTCCTTTCTCTTGGCAGTGGATCTCTGGGTCAGGATTTAGAGCTTGAAGATTTCAGCATCCCTACCCCTCTCAGTGTGTCTTTGGGATCAGTTGACAACCTGTATCACTATACTAAGTAGCCTTATTGTTCCTTCCCCTTCATCCAATACCACATTTCAGAGGATCGCCATTGTTCCCGAGTAGATTTGTTTCTGCCTGGATTACTTACTTCCAGTGTAGTTCTACATTACTTATTAAACTAACAAGTTATGTTCAAGGTCAAGATGGCAACTGAGCTACTATTTATTCATTGGTTAGCTATTCCAAATGACTAATGTATATTTAAAATTCATTTTGGAACCAAATGCTATTTAGAAAGCAGATATCACTTGTATTTATTAATCTCAAATAAAGTAATAATCTAATAATCTCAAATTAGTAATAATCTTTGAAGATATGTCTTACCCATCTGCAGGCTTGCAAAAGGCTTATCCACAATCTGTGTCTAAATTAGAAAGGTCACCTCTTTGACCTGATGATTTAATAAAAATATGTTCCTTCTTTGGCAGACATCTACAAAAGGCACCCCAACCTGAGGACTAGTGATAAAGGGATACAACACTGAATCAAGTCACTTAACTTAGAGAGGGCAATATGTGTTGGCTTCTTCATCCTCTATTTTGGGCTGAGTATCTTTATGCACAAACAGCCCAATACATGTGCCCATATTCATATGAACACACAAAAACATACACATACACTCAATAAACTGCACCTCTGGTTGACTATACCCTTCTTGTTTTTCATTAAATCATTCCCCTAGGCCTACTTTAAATTACCTTAATACCTAAGATTGTAATACTGGGGTTGTAGGATTAAAATCCAGAGACATTTATAGTTCAACTTAAGTACTAAAGAAAGTCATAACAAAATGCAATTATAGACAAAAATAAAATTCAGAATATATGAGTTTCAAGCTTCAGTTTACAACCTGTTTATTAGAGAATAGGTCAGAAAGAGAAAAAACAAAGTTTTGTAAGTGTGATAGGAAGTATAACCAAATAATTATGCATAATCCATATGGAAAGATTTCAAGGAAGTCTTGTATATGTAAACTTTCATGTGTGACTGCCACGAAGACTAAAACAGAAGAACAGGCAAAAGTTATCAGTAAAACGTTGGTTTTAAATGACCTGACTTGTACTTTTGGAGACTTGAGCTTTCAAGGTTGTAGTTGAAAGAATATAGTCAAGTATTGAAATGTTTTATGGAATTCCCCTGCTGTTTTGTTTTGTGAGCTACCTAAATACATGAAACAGTTTTAGGCCCCTTTCCACAATATTGTTGGTGATCCTTTACCTATAAGAAGCTTCCTGAGTCAGGTGACCATCAGCTTCATTAACTAGGAGTCTTAGTTTAAATTCAGTGATTGCTAGGTAAAAGCCATTAGGAAATATGTTCGTAAAATTCTAGAATAGGAATTATGTAGAGCTATTTAAAGTGTTACTATGAAAACCAGAAGAAGTCTTCTCTTATTTTTTGAGGTCAAATTGATAATATAGTGGTTTCTGTACATTTCATCCAGGGTGGTAGCTTATACAATAAGAGGTGCTTAATAAATATTAGATTGAACATACGGGTACATGTATCCTTTTGGATTAGTGTTTTTGTATCCTTTGGGTAAATTCCCAAAAGTGGGATTGCTGGGTCGTATGGAAGCTCCATGTTTAGCAGTCTGAGGAATCGCCATACAGCCTTCCATAGTGGTTGGACCAGTTCACATTCCCACCAGCAGTGTAGAAGGGTTCCTTTTTCTCCACATCCTTT
>PVIJ01022857.1:0-15312 GCA_004024925.1 Scalopus aquaticus
AGAGGGTTCACCAGAGACAGAGTGGGGAGCAGAACAGGCAGATCAGAAATACACTGCTGAGAGGAGCAGTGGGCGAGGCAGGAGAGGTCTGCCGCACCATGTGGGATCCTCCCTGGCTGGGCGTCGAACTCGCATCGCGCGCGTGCTGCTGACAGCTCCACAGCGCAGCGCTTAACCGCTGCGCCACCAGGAAGGCCCTATTGTACTCTTTTTAAATCTTAGTCTTTTTTTTTTTGATGAGCTTGCTTCCCAAACGTATGACCTTTATAAGAACTTCTCAGCTCCCCACCTAGGTAAGATAAGAAGGTTATTGGATCCTGAAATTAGGTATTTCCTTCCCTCCAAGTCCATTAAGTTCTTAAAAAAAAAAAAAAAAGTTGATTAGGCTCTGGTAAAATAGGTCCCCTGAGGGAAGGTTATTGTGAAGGACAACATATTAATTACTGAGGGCAGCTCTCCCTGTGACAGCCAGTCTCTGATGGAACTATAAAGAGTCTTGATTTCCAGTTTGTTCAACAGTTTTTCCTGTAAGAATATGGGTGATAACTTTCAAGCTTTTTACCTAGTAGACCTGAAAATGAAAGTCTCCATTTTATTTATATTTAACTTAATCAAATGAATGGCGTGCATGCGCGCGCGCGCGCACACACACACACACGCACACACACACAAACTGTATATATATGTATGTGTGTATTTTATATATATATATACACACACAACTATATATATTTTATTTTATATCTATATAGTTGTGTGTGTATGTATATATAAAATTAAATATATAAAATCATAAAAGGTAATTAAAGTTTATAATAAAAACAAGTTCCTTTCCTTTACCTTCAAACTCCGATTCTTATTCCCCAGGAACAACTGTTTTCAACTACTTTAGTAGTTTTTTTTTTTTTTTTTTATATTTACCTCCATGGCATATATAACTGTCTTAAATAAAAATTATTTACTAAGTTCCTGATAAATCAACTACTCCTAAAGAATTTCAGGATGCTTTCATAGGTCCATCTTCCATACCTGTTCCTCCTATGCACTTATCATTCCTTCTATTCTCATAGTGTAGTTATAATATGTGGTTTGCAAATTGCTTATATTTATTATGTTTATCCTTTCTTTAGGTGACTCATAGATACTTATATAATTTGGCCATATCATGGATTTATATTGCCTTTCTTCTTCCAATGTTTACTTTTCCATTTACTAAATATTAAACCAAATTTCAACAATAAAATGTCTACTCAATGTAATGAAAAAAACCAGGTAATCTATCAATTTAACTTTTCTTATATGGTGAAGTTACTTTGGGAGGAATCCATTCTCTGCTTCATTCTGGGATCATTCTCTGTGTTATTGGGTTTTTAATTCTAAGCCTCAATATTATATATATATATATATATATATATATGTATGTGTATGGGTTTGTTTGTTTCCATGTTTGTTCCTTTTTTCATAAGCTTAGAGTAAGATTTTACAAATAATACTCAGTCATATCTTTGAGAATACAATTGCTAGGTAATTGATCTTTTCATTTCTTTTTTAAATTTTTTTAAATACTTATTTATTTACGCATACAAGCTGGGGTACAGGCCAAAGGCGTGGGGCGGTGAGAGGGTTCACCAGAGACAGAGTGGGGAGCAGAACAGGCAGATCAGAGATACACTGCTGAGGGGAGCAGTGGGCAAGGCAGGAGAGGTCTGCTGTGCCATGTGGGAATCTCCCCGGCTGGGCATCGAACTCACGTCACTGCTTCCGACAGCTCCACAGCGCAGCTCTTAACTGCTGCGCCACCAGGGAGACCCCGTCTTTTCATTTCTTATTGTCATTGTAATTTATCTAATTCCTAATAACCTCTGTATTTAACTAATTCAATTTGATACATTAATGACTAGCTTCTAAGAAAGTTTTTTCTCACTGAATAGTAACTGAAACAGAATCAAAGTATTGCTATACTTGTCAGGGAGACAAGACGACTAATAAGTATAAATAAAAACAGTAGAATATTGAATTTATATAAAAGAACATGCTTGCAAGTGATGGGGACTAGGAGGGGGAGGAGATTGGGTGAGACACTGAGCTAGTATAGTACACAATCTGCACACACATACTGTTCATGGCCTGTCTGCTCTGAGTTCATTTTCCAGCCCCAGGGCACGTCTGGAGGAGTGTGGGGAGCCAGCGCTATCTGAAGACCGGCCTCAGCACAGGGAGATGAGCCTGAGGCCAAAGGTCCAGGAGGGCAATAGGAGCTCTGGGGTTACTCCACAATCTCCTGGTGAAGGTGAAGGCCTGCTTACTGTTGCGTTGTCTCTGTTCAACTCACTATAAAAAGGCAGCTGGAGGGGCCTCTCTAGTGGTGCAAGAGGTTAAGTCTCAGCACTATGAAGCTATCAGCAACCACTGCAGCACTAGTTTGATCCCCGGGCAGGGAGCTTCCCACATGGCGCAGCAGACCTCTCCTGTCTCACCCGCTGCTCCCCTCAGCAGTGTATTTCAGTGGATCCACCTGTTCTGCTTCCCACTCTGCCTCTGGTGAATCCACTCAACCCCCTCCTTTGCCCCACACACGCCTGGTCTATTCCCCGGTTTTGTATGCACAAATAAATAAATCTTTTAAAAAGGCAGCTGGAAATGAAATGGGAAGGGGATTTCTTTAGAGTGTTAACCCCCAATATTCCAGATTGCTGGCTAGCTGATGAAATCACACTTTAAAGATTCAATTCCTGTCTCTACTTTATTGGCATTCCATGGTGACAGGTGGCCTGAACTCTGGCCTTCCAGTTACATAAGAATTACAACAGTGTCAGTTTGCTAACAGAATTAGTATCAAGTAACACTAACTCACTAATTCAAATACTCTCCAGTTATTTATTTATTATTTAATTTGATGAATTATTAATAACCTATGTGAATATTTGTCCACATGTGTGCATGAGTATAAAACTGATGCTGTGATCTTGTTGCAAACTGGTGGTTCCTGATTTGTATCTTTCCATCTGACTCATTTTATTTGGTCAGCAGGACTTTTTTGTTTGGATTTTATTTTATTTTAATAAATGTGAATACCTTTAAAGGACTAATATGCACTGGCACAACAGCTATTTCTCAGGCCCAGATGCTTTGCACATTCATATTACATGCAGGCCCCTGTAGTCATTGTGACCCCTAAACCTGAGGTCTAAATAAACGACCCTCTGGGAACATCTGACTTTCTTGCCATCATATACTCTATTTCATCATTTTTGGTTCTTGACAGTAAATTTAAACCTCAATCATCTACTTAAATTCTTGATATACCAAGACTATTTTTGGAGCAAAGCACATAGTACATAATAAAATATTAATAGCATTTAATGAAATATTATAAACCAAAGTAATTCCCACTATGTATACACATAAACCAACTTTTGGGGGTAACTTTAATTACCATTAGCATCCCAAATACAGGTCCCATTCTTTTTTTTTTTTTAAAGATTTATTTATTTATACATACAAGCTGGGGTTACAGGCCAGAGGTGTGGGGCGGCGAGAGGGTTCACCAGAGACACAGTGGAGAGCAGAACAGGCAGATCAGAAATACACTGCTGAGGGGAGCAGTGGGCGAGGCAGGAGAGGTCTGCCGCACCATGTGGGACTCTCCCCGGCTGGGCGTTGAACTTGCATCTCGCGCTGCCGACAGCTCCACAGCGCAGCGCTCAACCGCTGCGCCACCAGGGAGGCCCAGGTCCCATTCTATATGCAAAAGAATACTGCATAGCAAGTTCATTTTTTAAGATATTTATGAAGTATGGATTATAAATGTACATTCAGTTTCCCCTGCTGTTACATACTTTATGTATTTTCAATATAGCTGGATTTACCATAGTGAATAATAACCAATATCGAAAATTAGCCTCTACATCCTTGATGAAATTGAGTAGGAATTTCACTCTGTTCACACAAGGTTTCTTGATAAAGGTGGTGCTTCTAGTCTGAAAGCCCTTCATGTTCCATGCTCTATGAACTTGGTTTATTTTCTTTTATTTAAATTTATTTATCTATATATGCATAGAAGAACTTGAGTGCAGGTCAGAGGTATAGGGTGATGAGAGCCTTCATCAGAGACAGAGTGGGGAGCAGAACAGGCGGATCGACGGAAATACACTGCTGAGGGGAGCAACGGGCGAGGCAAGAGAGGTCTGCTGCACCATGTGGGTCAGCTCCCTGGCCGGGGATTGAACTCAGGCCATGGTGGTTATAACACTGAGATTTAACCCCTAGGCCACCAGGGAGGACCCTGGACTTGATTTTATATTATATAAATTAATGCAATTTATCTGCTTCCAAAGGTTGACAAAATTTTCTAACTTGGATTTTTTACTCAATTTATATTTATATAAGTTATAGTCAACTGTCAATCTATGATTAATAGATATGATAACAAAATTGATTCTAGTAATGAAGTCTGAAAGTGTGTTTATAAATATTTTTAAACATACTCCAGAAAATATTTGAGAATCTTAAAGTATAAGCAGAATTAAAGTTAAATGGGAATACAGAAGAAGTAAGGCTTAAAGGGGAAAAATAAATAAGGGAAATAAGCATATTACTTGAAAGGCAAATTATTATAGTACCCGAAGATGACTACCCTAAGATGGTATATGACATTTCTAAAGATACCAAATTATTTTAACCTGAGAATAATGAAATCAAGCCAAATTAAGTAAATAAACTCACTTAGATATTTTGTATTACTGCACAACTTATTTTACTGACAGTTTAGGATCTGATAATTTGGTAAGGTTCACTGTTTATCTTTCCTTCCCTCCTATTCCCTGCTCCACTGTAAACAGCTGGAACTCCTTATATCCCATACTAACTGCCCTATAATTTATATAGTGTTTATGATGTTTAGTAAATATAGAGTAATTTTTTTTTATAAGATTTATTTTTTATTTATACATACAAGCTGGGGTACAGGCCAGAGGTGTGGGGCGGCAAGAGGGCTCACCAGAGACAGAGCGGGTAGCAGAACAGGCAGATCAGAAATACACTGCTGAGGGGAGCAGCGGGCTAGGCAGGACAGAGGTCTGCCGCGCCATGTGGGATTCTCCCCGGCCGGGCGTCGAACTCGCGTCGCCGCTGCCAACAGCTCCACAGCGCAGCGCTTAACCGCTGCGCCACCGGGGAGGCCCAAATATAGAGTAAATTGATTAACATTTGTAAAATGGCTCTACAATTTATATTTCTGTGATATATTTCTACATGAATATATACACAAAATCCTTACTAAGCGATTTTCTCACTTTGAGAAAAAAGGACCACAAAGGATAAACTGTTGTTGACATTATTCTTCATTATAAAATAGAGATAAAATATTATTGTATCTTTTGCAAAGTTAAACAATAATGTAGAATAAAAAAGTAGTAGATTAGAAATTGATTTTAATGAAGCTAGGGTCCTGGGTAAAGAATGATTTGATTGCTGAAGAGTACAAATTTGGTCTCTGTAAATATCCACCCATTGACAGCACATTGAGAGAATCACAGAACTTCCTTTGAATTTTAGGAATAAATGAGCAAATGTGAGTTGACACATTTCTAACACAAAATACCTGAAGAAAAGGAACAGTAACAACTGCATCTGATTCAAAAATAAACATATAAATATTTACAGCAATAAAAAACAGGATATAGGAAACATATTTCATAAAATCTAAAATCTCATTATTAATTCAAGGGCTCTGTGACTAAAATTCAATTCTTTGACTCACTCTACATCCTGAAAAATAGAGTTCTAGAGAAGCATATTCTTGCTTGCTATGACCCAGCATGAGTCTTCCCGACATTCTTAGGAATATTATTCAAAAACCTTATTATGACCTCAGTTTTACATCAACTGGACTCTGCCCATCATTGACCTCAGCTGCTAGCATCTTCTCATCAATCAATTCACTTATTGGAAAACACCATACTCATTCCCTTTCTACTTCCTGGTCTCTATTTGCAATGCCTTTCTCATAAATCATCTTGAAAACTACTTGTCTTGTATTTTATTACTCAGTAAATTCTTTAATATTCTTCTTATAAAGATGTAATTCTCAGGGCCTTCCTGGTGGCAAAAGGGGTTAAGTCTCAGCACTATAAAACTATCAGCAGCCACTGCAGCAAGAGTTCAATGCCCGGCCAAGGAGCTTCCCACTTGGCGCAGCAGACCTCTCCTGCCTCGCCTGCTGTTCCCCCCAGCAGTGGATTTCAGAAAATCCACCTGTTCTGCTCCCCACTCTGTCTCTGGTGAATACTCTCACTCCCCCCACCTCTGGCCTACACCCCAGCTCTTGTATAAATATTTAATCTTTCAAAAAAATAGAAGATAAACTCTCTTTAAGGTACTATCATTGTCCTTATCAATACATCACACAGAGCATGAACCCAAAATATGCATTACTATGCTTTTATCTTTTTCTAGCTTTAATCCTAGTATCTATGATGAAACCTGACTCATAATGGGCAACACAATTACATGTTATGAATACAAATATAACTACTCAATGTGATGGATAAATATGGTAAATAAGGAACACCCTAATTAGAGTATTTTTGAATGGGTGACTTAGAAGTGATTCTACATTTCATAAGGATGTCCTGAGATTATCTGTGAGATACACTAATACTTCCTTCAAGTAATACTAGTCTTGTTCAAAATTTCAATCATTGTTATAGAGTTGCTACTTACAATCACATGGTTTCCTGCACCTATTTTAATCTCATGTCTCTGACTTTATATTAGAACAATTTTAATATTACAAATGGCCCCCAAGTGATCCTGGATAAAATCTTAGCTTGTCAGAATACTTTTTTTATTAATTACCTTCTTCATTCTCAGAATACTTTTCATTTCCACAAGGAACTCTTTAGAAGCAGGATTTAAGACTAAATATTTAGGGCCTCCCTAGTGGCGCAGTGATTAAGCTCTGCGCTTTGGAGTTGTTGGCAGCCGTGATGCAAGTTCTAGGCCTGCCAGGGAGACTGCCACATGGTGTGGCAGACCTCGCCCGCTGCTCCCCTCAGCAGTGTATTTCCATCCATCTGCCTGTTCTGCTCCCCACTCTGTCTCTGGTGAACCCTCTCACCGCCTCGTGCCTCTGGCCTATACCCCAGCTTGTATGCATAAATAAATAAATATTAAAAAAAAAAGACTAAATATTTAAAAAATCACCAGGGTAACAGCAACACCACACAATGACACACAAATATACATATATAGCAAGGGGTTAGAAGAAATTTTTTCCAACTTTTGCAAAAAAATAATTTGACTCATTGCTGTATGCATCTAATAGGTTAGGGTATGCATTTATTGTAGTCATACAAAGAGCTAACTTATATTAATAATGGAATGACCCAAGTGTCAGTAAAACATGTAACACAGTTTGAACACTCTTCTTATATTTGAAGGAAGAAACCTAGATTTAAATCCCAAAAAGGTTCATCACAGTGATTATTACCTGGTGTGGCATTTGGAAAATTCTGAACTTGTAAGTGAAGGAATGAAAAACCTTGGTAGATGAACTATTCTTATGACTAATGTAATTTTCAGTAGACCATTTTCTGTCTTCTTTAACCTGAATTTTTCTTCACTGCCTTAGGAAAAACCTGAAATTACTGGGGCTTTTCAAAAAGCAGAACATGCCACCCATATCTGGGTCAGTTGTGAAAAAAAATATTTAACTCTTCTCACATTTTATTTTCTTATCAACAAAATGAGAACCATTCTGTCTTTAGTAGTAGTCACAGGTGTATCTCCAAGAAAGGGGAAAGACCATTACAGCCTAAATGAATAGGTATCTTTTTTCCCACTCCTACTTAAACACAGCCAGCTTGGACTACAACTCTCAGCAGGCCATGAACCAGACTTCCTGAATGGGGGCATTTGGTAAAAGAGCAAGGTGGATGTATAAATTGAAGTGGAACAGAGTAGGATACAAAGACGATCACAGGAGAGACATGTGAAGTAAAGACACTTGGAGGGGGGATTTGGAGGAAAGACACTGCATGAGGGACATGTGGAAAGGTCGCTCCTTGGTAGAGACAATGACAGCCATTATCTTGACCTCAGCTGTAATACATGGTTCATTTTGAATTCTAGGACTTGACTTCTGACCTGCCTCTCTGGGATCTGCCTAATTCCTTTTTTTTTTTTTTTATAAATTTTTTTTTAAAGATTTATTTATTTATACATACAAGCTGGGGTACAGACCAGAGGTGTGGGGCGGCGAGAGGGTTCACCAGAGACAGAGTGGGGAGCAGAACAGGCAGATCAGAAATACACTGCTGAGGGGAGCAGCGGGTGAGGCAGGAGAGGTCCGCCGCACCATGTGGGATTCTCCCCGGCTGGGTGTCGAACTCGCATCGCTGCTGCCGGCAGCTCCACAGCGCAGCGCCTAACCGCTGCGCCACCAGGAAGGCCCCTGCCTAATTCCTTTTTGTGCTTTCTAATGACTTAAATTTGTTCCAGTGCTTTGGGGCTTTGGTCTCGCTGCTTTAGGCTGAGCCTTTTTGCCCATGCATTCATCTACAAGGGAATCGGTAATTTTGGGAGTTTTATCAGGAATCTGTTATTTGACATCCTTTCTTCTTTTCTATCTCTTTATGCAGATGGCTGAACTCTTTTACAGCTTGCACTCTTTAACACTTTGGTGTCCCTAGGTACCGCTCAGTTATATAGTTACACTAGTGTTAAAATTAACTGAGATAGTCACGTAAGAAGACTAGCACATAGTAATTTTTCACTTCTCTCTGGTGATATATTAAGCTGACTTTCATATAGACATCATAAATGACTAAAAGAAAATGTTATAATTCTACAACTAAAAATCACCTATGATTTTACTTATCCTAAGCACTTTAAATATGTTGGAGTCAGAGCCTAGAACATAATAACAACTTAAGTGATGTAAAACCTGTTAATGGGCTTGGGCCTAAAATCTATGGCTAGCAGAGCATCAGTAAATTTACCCTGTCCTTTTATGCAATTACTTCCCTTAGCTTCCTTTTATTTTCTTGCTTTATCTGGACCCTCTCCCTATGAGGTCAAGGAAAAAGATATGTTAGTCAAAATACATAGAGTCAAAAAGATGCATATGTCTCCAATAAAAATGCATAATGAAATATCAGCATGCATTTGACTAAAAACATGGTCTCTTAGGTCCTTTATTAAAGGATTTAATAGTTGTTTGCATTTTACATTCCCCACACTTCAAACTCAATTACTCTATTGCTATACTTACAATGTTCAGAACAACCAGAGCTCTCCTTCCTTCCTCCCTCCTTTCCTTCCTTTTCCTTCTACTCCCCTTCTTCTCCTTCTTGATGTTTCATTTTCTTTTTTTTTTAAAGATTTATTTATGCATACAAGCTGGGGTACAGGCCAGAGGCATGGGGCGGTGAGAGGGTTCACCAGAGACAGAGTGGGGAGCAGAACAGGCAGGTCGCAGGAAATACACTGCTGAGGGGAGCAGTGGGTGAGGCAGGAGAGGTCTGCCATGCCATGTGGGAATCTCCCCAGCCGGGCGTCGAACTCAGGTCGCCGCTGCCTACAGCTCCAGAGTGTAGCGCTTAACTGCTGAGCCACCAGGGAGGCCCTTCATTTTCTTTTAAAGAAAGAAATCATCAGCCAAGGCAGCATGACTGTCAGGGTATTTTTCTTCTCACTTAAAGCAAAGTATATTTCAAGCAATCAGTATGTCTACAGACATTTTCTATTAGTGTAGTAATTAGCAGCAATGGACTTCAGCTATATTAAAAGGCTCCCTAATTAGCAATGAAAAACACAACTTCATTGGCATTTTAATGCAGCATCACTTCTTGACAATGTCAAGTCACCTTGTTGAGGAAGAAAAGGATGACTAATTATAATGTAAATAAGTCACCTCTTCCATATTCAGAATACCAGTCGTCTATAATAGCTTTGTCCTAAAATTAAAAAAATACCATGGATGCCATTTTACACTCCACTATTGTATTGCCTTGAATTCAGTGAATTGTAGGACAAAGAAAAAGTCTTGGAAAATAGATACAAGCACATTCATTTTAGTATTTTCTGAAATAAAGGACAGTTAAAAATAACTCTATTGAGTAGCTTATGTATTTGGTAAGGAACTATGGTTCACAGTGGACGCTGACTTCAGGAGGCTAAGGCAACTAGTTCTGTGCCCCATCTGAAACAGAGGCATCGCCATAAAAAAGGGAGGTTCCATGTACCTTACCCCACCTAATGAGGGCAGTGATGAGTGGTGAGGGGAAGCCTGAAACACAGGAGAGACATGGGAAAGGAGAGACACTTGGAGAGACAGAGACAGACAGACTCTGAGACGAAGAGCCCCTTTGCTTCTAGGTGTGCACTCGCACCAGTGACTTGGGAGACTTGGCAGAGACACGTGGAGTTGAGACAGGAAGAGACATTTGGGTGAAAGTCCCATGGGGAAGGTGACAATGGCAGCCTTTCTCTTGATTTGTACAATAATTTTGCTCCTTTCAAGCCAGACTTGCCTGGCCCCTTCTGGGTTTTCTATGGTTGCCCACCAGAAAGGTCCTTAGACGTGTGGCCAGCTTCAGCCTCAGCTGTCCCCTTCCCAGTCAACAATTTTGGCTGGGCACTTACCCACCAGGATGGGTAAATTCCAATGTTTGATTGGGGAACTATCAATATACACTTTCTCTTCTTGCCTCTCTCTGCACCGTCATACTATTAAAGATCTTACATACTAACAGTATTCTTTGTCTTTACACAGCAGATGGCAGAAACCCTTTAGAACATGCAAGACTGTGGCCCTGGGGTTACCCCGCAAGCCCACCTGCTAACACACCCTTACTATACAATGGACATTATAATTATTACTAACATAGCAAAGCTGATGTCAATGTTCTATGTCAAAGACTAAAAAAGAAAATGAATGTACAATTATTTGTAGTTTTGGAATCAAAACTATTTCTCTTGCCCCTTCCTCTCTAGTGATAGTAACATAACAAAACATATTTTCCTCTATAGTTGATACTCTCAGAACAAAAAGTTACTAAAATGTAAAAACGGTTCTGAATACAGTATGTCACAAAAGACAATTACTATATAATTTCATGTCTTTTTATGTTCAGTAAGTTAAAAAAGATGGAAACGCAAAGTGTGTAACATTAGAAAACACATCAGAGCAATCTTCACTTTGGAGACAGTCATTTTTTCCATTTCAACTCCAAATTCACCCTACAAGGTCTGATACCAGATATCCCCTGAGCTTTTCTCCATTACAACACTGCGTTACGCTCTCTCAGTAGAGGGCGCTGCGGGCACACTTCGAGAAGACAGGATTCTGGAGTCTGGGAGCTGTCTGTCAAATGTGAGGACACACCTGCATCCTAGCCACACAAGCAGACACGGTCCGTGGGTGATCTTTCAGCCTGGGCTTGTTAACTTTTCCTGTGAATCTCAACACACACACACACATACACACACACACAGTGCCTTAAAGACACCTGAACTGCAGGGGCGGCCCGATTTCCCCAAGCGTACACAGTTACCTAGGCAGGAGACCCCCGCGGCCTTTCTAGTTGTGCAAGACCCTGTATGGTCAGCCTGTGGTCCCTGCCCCTACACAGTGGCTCCCTATGCCACACCCCATCCCACCTTCCACACACCACCTGCTCCATAGACCCAGCTGTAGGGTGCTGCATGCCCACACCCTGCCTGAGTTGGAGGGCAAGGTAAACATGCTTGCCCAGTCACGCAGCAACTGCCTGGACAAATGGACAAATGAATCATTAAGTTTCTCCACTATCCAGCAGACTGAACCATACCTTTTCCAGTAAGGTCTGTGTGGATTCAGTTTTAGGAAGGGGACTTTGGGATTTTTCTCTTAGCTCCAAGTTATCATCATAAAGGGTTTCCTATGTCTTAGAGTCACTCTCCTAATAACTGTTTCCCATTAAATTAACTTACAATATTACTTTCTGTGCCCAACCAGCCCCAGAATGATGCATCTGAGTCATTTTTTAATGGTCTTATCCCAGTACTATAGAAAATACAAATTAAGGGCCTCCCTGGTGGCGCAGCGATTGGGTGCTGTGCTGTGGAGCTGCCGGCAGCACACGATGCGAGTTCGACGCCCAGCCGGGGAGAATCCCACATGGTGTGGCAGACCTCTCCTGCCTCACCCGCTACTCCCCTTAGCAGTGTATTTCTGATCTGCCTGTTCTGCTCCCCGCCCTGTTTCTGGTGAGCCCTCTCGCCGCCCCATGCCTCTGGCCTGTACCCCAGCTTGTATGTATAAATAAATAAATCTTTAAAAAAAAGAAAATACAAATTAAACTCTTGCTTTTAGTCACACATCAACCTTCACTTTCTTTCTTAAATTTATTCTGGTAGACGTTGAGCTTTTTCCTATACATAGTAGATATAAAATAAGTGACTGATCTACAAACTACTTTCGTGAAAATTATTGTATATACGGAGCTGATAATAAACCATTTGAGAAAACTGGAAAAGATGCAAGTTGCTTGCAAGCCATAAAGGAATAAGAGGAGCAAGAGAGAATATTTAACAATACAGGTAGGAATGAGTCAGGTGAAGCTCAGAGACAAAAGCAAGGACGGGTAAAACAACGATGCTTTAACTCTGAACTCAGACTTTACCTCAATAAATCTGCCTCCAGAGCTCATGTCCCTATGAAGTAAGCTGTATGTGCTCAGCATATTGACTTTATAATGAAAAGCAAAACACAGAATGGGAAGGGAGGGAAAACAGAACACTGGAGGAGAGTAAAGACAGGAAGAAAAAATTGAAGAAAAGAAGAGAAAACTGAGTAATGAGAAAGGTTAAAAACAAAACACTGATTAAAAAGTTATCAGGATTTACTCGAATTATAATCTGCTATTGGACTTTGTAATACTGAAGGAAACACACTTACTTCATCCTGTAATTTAGTCATTTTTAGTCATACTGGATAGAAACTTTGGCACATACTGATGTAAGGAAATGCTGGAAAAATATTATTTTGATTTTCCATGAAGTTTGAATAATGGTGCCAAAAGGGAGGAAAATATGTTTGTATCTTATGATAAAACAAGTTAATTTAACAAATGTCCTCCCCCCAAATAAATACGGAATGCCAGAAAAGTGGTCTCATAATTTGGAACAAAGTGACTGAAAATTTTTACATGCCAAGATTCAGGTAAAAAGACATATCAAAGAAGTAAATTACTATTAGTGTCATGAGAAAGTTAAGATAATCCTATAATGAGACTGATTTTTTTTTTAAGATTTATTTATTTAGACATACAAGCTGGGGTACAGGCCAGAGGCGTGGGGCAGTGAGAGGGTTCACCAGAGACAGAGTAGGGAGCAGATCAGAAGTGCACTGCTGGGCCTCCCTGGTGGTGCAGCGGTTAAGCGCTGTGCTGTGGAGCTGTTGGCAGCGGCGACGCAAGTTCGATGCCTGGCCAGGGAGAATCCCACATGGCGTGGCAGACCTCTCCTGCCTCACCCGCTGCTCCCCTCAGCAGTGTATTTCTGATCTGCCTGTTCTGCTTCCCACTCTGTCTCTGGTGAACCCTCTTGCTGCCCCACGCCTCTGGCCTGTACCCCAGCTTGTATGTATAAATAAAAAATAAATCTTAAAAAAAAAAAAGTACACTGCTGAGGGGAGCAGCAGGCGAGGGAGGAGAGTTCTGCCGCACCATGTGGGATTCTTCCCGGCTGGGCGTCATACTCACATCACTGCTGCCAACAGTTCCACAGTGCAGCGCTTAACGGCTGCGCCACCAGGGAGGCCCCTAAAATGGGACTGATTTGCAATTAAAATTTGCAATACTGGTATGAAATAGAAGGGATTAACCCTCAATTGTAATAAACAAGTTAACTGTAATGAGAGATAAGAAACATCAATTTATGTTTGATTCTTAATGTTGAAAGGAAAAAGGGAAAAAAGTGTATTCAATATATCAATTTGACAGTTTCCGCCTTTGCTAAAAGTCAAGTATATTTATTACAGGTGGGAAAATTTGAAGTCAATTGCGATAAATTGAAAGTAGGGAAGGAAAGATACACAAAATATCAAAAAAGAATAACAAAAGCTTATATAACATTGACACTGTTACTTTACTATTAGTTTTTTTTTAAATATATATTTTTATTGTTATTTATGTCTTTTACATTTTGTATTCCCCTTGGGTAGCCCACCAATTCACCCGTGATCAATCTCCATGGTCCCTTGTGTTCTTTTCCATTCCATTTTGTGCCTTTTTCCTTCCCTCCCTCCACCTCCCTCCCCCCCACACACTGATTGTCTCTCTCCCACCCAGCCTCTCTATAGTCCTGTTATAAGTGAAACCATTCGATATTTTTCTCTTTCTTTCTGGCTTATTCCACTGAGTATGATCCCCTCTAATTCCATCCATGTCGCTGCAAGTTGCATGTGTTTATCTTCTTTCCATGCTGAATAGTATTCCACTGTGTATATGTACCACATCTTCTTGATCCAATCATCTATTTTTGGACATCTGGGTTGCTTCCATACCTTTGCTATTGTCAACAGTGCTGCAATGAACATACGGGTGCATGTATCCTTTCGGATTAGTGTTTTTGTATTCTTTGGGTAAATTCCCAAAAGGGGATTGCTGGGTCGTATGGAAGCTCCATGTTTAGCAGTTTGAGGAATTGCCATACAGCTTTCCATAGTGGTTGACCATGAAGAAGAAATTGAAGGAAATGGAAGATTTAAAAACATTAGTAGAGGAGCTAAAGAAATCCAGAGAAAGCCAAAAAAGTGAATTAACAGATACGCAGGGAAGAATAAGCACTCTGGAAGATATTGATACTAACAGAATCAAGGCAGAAAAGGAAAGAGAAAAACAATGGAAAAAGAATAAGGAAAAGCTTCGAGAACTATCTGACACCATGAAAAAAGGAAACGTCAGAATCATAGGAATCCCAGAAGGAGAAGAGAGAGACAAAGGAACAGCGAATCTTCTCAAGGAGATAATTGAAGAGAACTTCCCAAACATGAAAAAGGAAACAAAAATTGACATACAGGAAGCCAGACGATCTCCATATTATTACAACGAAAGAAAAAAAAACTACAAGACATATGATAGTAAAACTATCAAGAATTCAAGACAAGGAAAATATATTGAAAATGATGAGGGCAAAGAAACAAATAACCTATAAAGGAAAGCCAATCAGGCTGACATCAGATTTCTCTGAAGAAACACTACAGGCAAGAAGAGATTGGAGGGACATATATAACACACTACATGCCAACAAATGTCAACCAAGAAT
>PVIJ01022858.1:0-15307 GCA_004024925.1 Scalopus aquaticus
TTGAAAGACACATCCCTCAAAGTGAAGGAAGTGAAAGACAATATAAACAGATGGGATTATATCAAAATAAAAAGCTTCTGTACAGCAAAAGAGACATTAACCAAAACTAACAGACACCCTACCAACTGGGAAAAGATCTTTGCATACAATACATCTGATAAAGGACTGATAACAAAAATTTACAAGGAACTCACACAACTCAATAAAAAAAGCCAATAACCCAGTCAAAAAATGGGCAGAAGAGCTCAAAAGGCACTTCTCCAAAGGAGAAAAGCAAATGGCCAACAGATACATGAAAAAATGCTCAACATCACTTATAATCAAGGAAATGCAAATCAAAACCACTATGAGATATCACCTCACACCTGTGAGGATGGCACACATTAAAAATACAGGCAACAACCAATGCTGGAAAGGATGTGGAGAAAAAGGAACTCTTCTACACTGCTGGTGGGAATGTGAACTGGTCCAACCACTATGGAAAGCTGTATGGCAATTCCTCAGACTGCTAAACATGGAGCTTCTATACGACCCAGCAATCCCACTTTTGGGAATTTACCCAAAGGATACAAAAACACTAATCCGAAAGGATACATGCACCCGTATGTTCATTGCGGCACTGTTCACAATAGCAAAGGTATGGAAGCAACCCAGATGTCCAAAAATAGATGATTGGATCCAGAAGATGTGGTACATTTACACAATGGAATACTATTCAGCATGGAAAGAAGATAAACACATGCAATTTGCAGCGACATGGATGGAATTAGAGGGGATCATACTCAGTGAAATAAGCCAGAAAGAAAGAGAAAAATATCGAATGGTTTCACTTATAACAGGACTATAGGGAGGCCGGGTGGGAGAGAGACACTCAGTGGGGAGGGGGGGAGGGAGGCGGAGGGAGGGAAGGAAAAGGGCACAAAATGAAATAGAGAAGAACACAAGGGACCATGGAGATGGATCGCGGGTGAATTGGTGGTGGGCTACCCAAGGGGAATACAAAATGTAAAAGACATAAATAATAAAAATATATATTACAAAAAGAAAGAAAGAAAAGAGCACTCCCAGGTCTGAAATATTTTCAGTGCTCAACCTTTCCAACAGGGCTTTCTATAGTGCACTGCTGATGTCAGGTTACTTCACCAGGTGAAAAAATGAAGGGACGCTGTGACCCCACATTCTGGTCACCACCTATGATTTGTTCTTTGTGTAACAGTTTTGTAGTATTGGCCTGCTGTTGTTGAGATGTGGTGTAATATAAGTGAGCTGTCTTGGGCTTTGAAAAGTCACTAGAGAAATATCACCTAATCTGAAGGTGAAGCCTTCCCAACCCCCAAGCAAAAAGCATAATTTCCCTGTGCTTTTAGCTCTGATTGTACAATATTTACCTCTCTGAGACAGAATTTCTCCTATTCCATTGTTCTTATTGTCCCCTATTATTCTTACTTTTTAATTTGAAACCATCCATGGGGGTGCAATGAAGGGGGGGCATTAATTACACTGGTCAACAAATTTTTACAAAAGTCAGGTTACTGAAATAAAATTAGTCATTTCCTATCAATTTGTATGTGCTCAACATGAATATGACAGTCAAATTCTAATTTTGGATCTAGATATTTTTTGTAATCTGCAAAAAATGGATGTTTCCATCACGAAATGCATGCCAATAGTAATAGGCCTACGGTTAATACCTGTAAAATATCAAGACATAGACTTCTCAGATTCCCTCACTTGTCTCTTGTACAGCTGTTCAGGAACAGAATAGATGAAAGACAGTTTCCATTGTACCAAAGCACAGCCTTAAGACTCACTTTCGAAGAGTCTAAAAGTAGTCTCCATTCTTGTGGGTCATAAGTGATTTCTAAGGCATTCATGAGGCCCTCAATATCGGAACAGAATACCAGAATACTTTCCTTTCTGAAGGAAGGCTCCAACTGCTGGTTGCGCTTTCTATATAAAGTAATTGTGATGTCTTCTTCTAGAAGATTCCATTGTTGGTGTCTTGATCTTAGCAATTCTGCCTTGTACTTGGATAAGTCCAAATCATGAACCAGGTCATTTAGTTCTCCCTATTTTAGTCTGTGTGGGGTTGATGATGCACCACAGTGAAAATCTGGATCACTGCATGCTGATGAAACAGGAGAAGAACAGTTCGGCTCACCCTTTTCCTCATCAGATGAGGAAGTCTCTCACCGTGTGGAACTGGTATCAATGCAGACGGAATGTTTGGGTAGACTATTCTTGACTTATTTTGCTTCGTTATTCTGCCGGAAAGAGGAGGAACCAAGCAGATGTAACAGTCTTTTCTGTGGTTGCTTGGCTCTCTCCACACCATGGGTACTGCAATGGCATTGATGGCCTTTTGCCATTTAACCATTGTGAAAGCTGTGTTGTACATGGAGCACATATGTGGGGCCCAAGGCTTTTCTTGGTCACCAACCTTGCATCCCAAGTAAAGATAAGCCTTCTTCACTTGAGAAGTGATACTTTTCTTCTGGTTGGCAAGTGTCATTTCCCCACAAATAGAGCAGAAATTGTGTACTTTCGAGGCATTACTGTTCTGTATTGTGCCTAAATGGACAAAAGAATAACAGTTCTATGGAACAGTAGCTTAAACTGTCTCGCACAAAGTCTGAAATATTTTCAATGCTCAACCTTTCCAACAGGGCTTTATCTAGTGCACTGCTGATGTCAGCTTCCTTCAGCAGCTGCCTGGCAGTAGTATTGCATTGCATCAGAAAATGATGCAATCAACTCTGGATGATGTGTGTGTGATGGTATTATGCAATGCAATGCAATATTACATCATTCTAGGGTGATTTAGGCTGTTGTTGCAGTCCTACTGGATAAATTAACACAGTGAAACGTGTAAAATGAATTCTATGGAATATCTTCAAAATGAGAGCTAATAAAAATTTTTCATGGTTATATTCATGTTCAGCACACCAAGATACTACAGATTAGGGCCTTTTTAAGTCAGTAATGATCTCACTGTTGACCAGTGTTACCAAATATTCTCATTCACTGGAGATTGGAGGCAGAGACCATACACTTCTCCTGAGAGACTCTAGAACTGTCACCAGCACCAGAACACAATCAATCTAAGGGGGAACCTGAGAAAGAGGGAGGGGAATAATAAGAATTTCATTTTCTTCATATTTTTGAGGGAACAGAAGACTCAAAACATAATTCTTGGAGTTTGATGATGCTTATAGGAAGAGGAGACAAGTTTTTGTTTCCTGGATGAACATAGTAATACCACTGAAGTGTGAAATAGAGGAAAAGAAATCAAAGATGTCACTGTGAAGGATTGCTAGATAGAGGAAACCACAGATAGCACTTTTGGCACTATCAAAAGTTATAGACAATAGTTTCTACATGGCTTAAAGACCTAGAATTTAACATTTATGAGAAAAGATTTGAGGGGCCTCCCTGGTGGTGCAAGTGGTTAGTCTCAACACTATGAAGCTATCCACAGCCACTGCAGCACCAGTTAGAACCCTGGCCAGGTAGCTGACCCAAATGGTGCAGCAGAATCCTCTTGTCTCACTCACTGCTCCCCTCAGCAGTGTACTTCAGTAGATCTGCCTGTTCTGCTCCCCACTCTGCCTTTGAAAATTCCTCTCACCCCCTCACACCTCTGGCCTACACCCCAGCTCTTGTATGCATAGATAAATAAATCTTTTTTTAAAAATGATAAGATTTGAAAGTCTTTCTGGGTCTGTGACAGGATAAGGAGAATGTTGGGGGGCAGGAGGGCAAATAAGTGCATGTGATAAACAGTGTTGGTTGGAAGAAGTGCCCAATCTCAAAAGGGACCACAAACTCATAATAGTTACATGAGATAGAAGAGGGGACATATCAGCACCTCTCCTTCCCTGATTAACTGAGGAGCTCATAAACTAGAATAGCTGTTTACCACCGGTCGAGGAGAGCACTACAGACTTGCCCTGTCAGATGATGATAGATTTTCTCCTTCTCATCTCCCGTCTAGTGAAAACCCGGAAGAAGGAAGGTGCAGGTGACAGAAACAGAGTGTACCAGCCTCTATATTGCTGGGACCCAGCTCAAGTCTGCCCTGGGGGACTGGAAGGAGAATAGCTTTATCCAGGCAGGAGATGACAGTTGTAAAATGAACAGAGCTGAGTATGAAACATCGCACAGGACAGTTCTGACAACTTAAAGAGGATGCCAGAAGAGAATCAGTACAATATGTCTTCTAAGAAGGTTCATAGCAGGAAAAAACGGTTGGGCAAAGTAAAATTGAGTGGTGCATTATTAAAATAAATATGTTATGCTTTCATCTCCAACCAGCTGAGTATCCTCAATGGCTTTTATCTCAATGACAAGAATTATCAAATTGCCCTACTACAATGTAATTCCTTAAGGGCAAGGACTATTTCTTAATCATGCTTGTATCACCCCATCAAGTCCAGTGGCTTGTAGATATTCAGTATACAGTCAAAACTAAATTCTAAAATATGTGGATTCTAATTTTTACAGATACATATATGAAACTCATATTGTAATTCAATGTTGTCAATAAAATAAATAAATAAAATCCATTTTGTGACTAGGTCTTCTATGAATTTGTTTCCCATTCTCTAATTCTCAAATTCATTTAAGAAAGTTTGTTAAAGTAGTTGGAACTAAAGGTGCTCATAAATTTGATGATACCATTGTATTATCTTTCACCAGTTTTGGCAGACTGTTGCAGTAATGGGTCCTAATTGGTTCATACCACTTTGTATCCACTTTCAGGGAGCCCCTTCCACGTTGACTCTGGGCTCAGCCACATGGCTTACTTTGGCCATTGGGACAATAGCAGTTGTGATGCAAGTAGAAATTTAAAAAGCACTAGGGAATGTAGAAGCCTCCAACCTTCACAAGAAGAGCCTGCAGGTTGATTAGTACAAAACAGTCCAGTCATACTGTAGCATTAAGCAACAAGCAACCATCACACATGCACACGCCATCCTAGAACATCTAGTCATCAGTCAACCCTCTAGCTAGCTGCAGAGCAGAAGTGAGTTCACTGAGATTAGTCAAGTGGCCCAGAATAGAAAATTGTCCTGCTGACCCACAATTTTTAAAAGTCCATTCAGAAGCACTTGTTCATTTTCCCTACAGCACTTGTTTCTGAGGCAATATAAGTAGGGAAGGGCTATAAGGACACAGGAGATCAATTACACTGGTCAACAAAGTTTTACAAAAGTCACATTCCTGAAATAAAATTAGTCATTTCTTATCAATTTGTATGTGTTCAACACGAATATGACAGTCAAATTCTAATTTTGGCTCTAGTTTGTTTTTTTTTTTTTTTGTAATCTGCCATAAATGGATGTTTACATCACAAAATGCATGCCAATAGTCCTAGGCCATGGTTAATACCTGTAAAAAATCAAGTCATAGACTACTTCTTAGATTTCTTTGCTTGCCTCTTATACAGCTGTTCAGGAGCACCTCTGGGGAGTATCCAGCAGTAGTCAGCCAGCATTTTAGTGGGCCATTTTCCCTCGTAGCTTTGTTCCATTGATGTGATATCTTGATGAAAACGTTTGCCATGTTCATATTTTTCAATAATTATTCAATAATTATTATTCGGCTATATTCAGGTTGGAGGTTACATAGGAATCTATTATCTTAGGTGAATTCAGGATACACTCCTGCCCTCATTTTTAGTTCCATAAATAATGTATCTGGAGACATAACACAATCTTTAATAGCAATTTTTTTCTTTTTAGCATCTTCTCTCTTTTTGGTACATTTGGCTCTAACTCCACTGGAAATTCCTTCTACAAATATCCTTCCTATTTGTTATTTGAATGTTCTTGTTTCTTCATACAAAACATAAAAGATGTTTTATCAGCAGGGTAAAGGGGCCTCTCTCTGTCTCTACAAAAAAACAAACAACGCTTGATCTTGAAATTGGAAATTTCCAAACCTTTCCCTATGCTGGTCCTGAAATTAACCATTTTTGGGAACCAACTGCCTGGGGAGTAAAGGAGAACTGAAAGAATCAGAGTTGGCACAAAAATTGTCTCTCTTCTGAAGCTTTCAGCTTCATATTGGGTAAAGACATTTGAAGTAAGAGCATAATCTCTGTCAGAAACATTTTGATTTTGCTTAAATACCAGGCAAACTGACAACCACTTTTCCCACAACTGAGGAGAATCTCCTAAAATGAGAGGCACTTGAAGACGTGTTAAAATTTTTGCAGCTATTAACACATTCCTTAGAAAAATACTGCTAGAGACACAAGAATGCCAAGGATAACAATCTCCTCTTTCCAATGAAAACGTTTCATCTGTTTGATTAAAGGAAGATAAATGAAGGGGTGAGTGCAAGCTCACCTCACATTCTGAGTTGCAGTTTGGTTTGCCTTGAGAATTGTCTAGTTCAGGAACGATGCAGCCTGTTTTCTAGTCCCCGCCTTCCAGGAGCAGAGGAGCTGATAAGGAACCACTAAGCATTGAGTGGAAGCGTTCAGCTGCCTCTGAATGCCTCATTCTCTGGTAGGACAGAACGTTAATGTACGTGAACTTCTTATACTTACCCCTATGCCAAAGGTTTTAAAGAGTGATGCAAATCATTCAAAGAGAACAGCATAATCCTCTGGACAGGAAACCTGAGCCCTGGGTCCAGATCTGCAGTGACTTGGAACAACTCTTTTGGTGTAAGCTTTGGTTTTCTTTCCTAATAAATAAGTGGGTTGGTTAAACTGTATTTTTCAAATTATAAGTGGTAGCCATTAATGGGACATTTAATGGGTTGTAGAACGCAGTTAAAAAAAATGATAGACTAGGATAGGACAGGACACGGTAGGAAATACACTACATCACGTATTGTTTCGTGAGATTTTATTTCAGTTATTTGGTTGTGTGTGTGTGTCTAAATATAGTTATCATTTTCTATTTGTATTTTTAAGAAGTTTTGACAAATAGTGAGTTAAACAATCTTTGAGGTTTTCTCCAACTCCAGTGGTGAATTAAAACAACCCCAATCAATAGCCTTCAAATTTGGAGCAATCAGTTTGCAGAGAAGTGGAGAGGCAGAAAAACACCAGAAGCACGATCCTCCATGGAGCTACATAGACGGGTCTAAAGGGAGGGAGTTCTGGAGCCCTTGGTGGCTTTTTAGGTATCTTAATGGTCTTTTGCAGAGAGGCAACCAGGTTCAGGCAGGCAAGGGGTGGTGTGTGGAGCTGGGAGGCCTGCAGCCTCCCGGACCCTGTGCCTGCCCTGCATCTGGTTGCCTCACTACAAAAGATGATTAAAAGCCTGAAAAAGCCACCGAGGGCTCTAGAACTCCTCCTTTACCCATCTGCCCAGATCATAGAGAAGCTGCCTTGTGCTTTCCTACTGGCGCCACAGCCTAAAAAAGCATTAAATATACCTTGTTTTTTCATGGCGGATATTCAGTAGATTTCCTTTATTAATAAAAATAATTGTATTAGTATCCAAAATTTAATTCCACATCTTAAATGACTTCAATTCTCATGTGATAAGTTTAAAATTAAATAGCTACCGACATGAGTTCAGATATGACCCTGCACATGTTACAGTACTTTTAATTCTAGCTATTAGAAAAGATGGAATCGTGACTTTGGGACAAAATGGATAGACCTTGAAGTGGTTACATGAAGTAGAATAAGTCAGAAAATGAAAGACATTTATTGGATGGTTTCATTTACCAAAAAAACATACCGGCAAAATATAGCAAAAACTCAGTAGATATTTGTTGGAATCCTGTATGACTTTGCTAATGGGGGGGTGTCCTCAATTTCACTAGCTCATCTCTTTTGCCCCTTCTAATAAATGGAGCGTGGGAATAACTATACTACCCACTGGCCAGAATCCAGTCACACAGTGTCAATCCAATATAAAGGAACTTTAAGTTTTTAATGAATATTTAATGAGTACTATCAATCTCTGTTAACATGATCACTGGCTTCCAGAACACAACACTCTCTTGGCTTTCCTTTGATGACATCGCCCTGCCATTCTAGGTACTTTCCAATTCTTTTACTCTGGGTGTGTTTTTTGTAAATAGAGAATAGCTTAATGTTTCAGTCCATTTACATATATTTCCATCCCTGATAAATTTGAATATGTTTTTATCACCCTACTGTTGTGTTTACTTTTTCCTTGAGCTTTTATGCCCACATTTCACTTTTCTCTAAAGAAAGACAATGTATATACTCTATTCAGTGGGGTAGCCTTGGAGCAGCTCGTGAGAGGAAGCTGTGCACGATTCTTCCCAACTTTCAGTTTCACGATGTTGCGATAACAACACCGCACTGACAGAAATCGTAGAGCAGGCTGCACAATGCAGGCTGCTACTGAATGAGCAAGATCCTGGCCTTTTTAATTCTTAGGATAATCATACAGCATCAGTTGCATGGGGGTGGAGGACCAAGTGAAAAGGGAGGGGTGAAACTAAAAATTGTGCTATGTTATCTACAGTTTAAGGGGTCATGAGTCTGCCCCACTGGCACTTCTCAACTGCTTGATGACTCAGTATTGAGATTGAAATGAAGCCCTAGATCCCGGCCACAGTTTCAATCTTATCAACAAGGCATTCCACTGATCAGTTTCTGGGGTTCCTTGTTATATATCAGTCAATAGCCCCCCAGGCATTCCAGGTCAGACCTCCTGAAGGGTAAGTCGGGAGTCAGTTTATGCATCTGTCATCAGCCCCTGGGGCATTCCCAGACATACCTCGTGATGCATATCCTTCCCAGGGTAGTCAAGCTTCCTGCTTGTAGTGCCAACAAGGCACAGAACAGGTTCTCTATGATCTGGGCAGATGGGTAAAGGAAGAGTCCTGGAGCCCTCGGTGGCTTTTTCAGGCTTTTAGTGTTTTCTACACCATTTGTAGAGAGGCAGCCAGGTGCAGTGCAGGCAGGGGGTGGGGCAGGAGGCTGGCAGACCTCCTAGGCCCAGGTGAATCTTCACTCTTTCTCTGGGCTCTTTGGCATTTTACCATGGTCTCTTTGCTGCACCCCTCCGCATAGTCCCCTGCTGCCATGCTCTGTTCTCTTCTGCCGCTCCACTGATTCTGCTCTTCTCTGCTCAGCCTCCAGGCTCAGGTGAGCCTACTCACGCACGCCCATACCCTGCATGCCCACATCCTGCTTCAGGTGCCTGTCATCAGGCATGCGTGTAGGCCCCCAGGGGTTTATCATTGATGCTAATGTCAGGAGGGTGGAAAAGCCTGATACCCTCTATTTATCCTACACTGATCTTGATTGATTTGAAAAGCACCTTGTAGAACTGGGCTCCTATAATTGATTGACGGGGCAGTTCTGACCTTATATAAGAATGTAGAACTGCACGTAACAAAAATGGTGGCCACACAGGCCATTTAGGATTAGCAGACCCACACCATGACTTCATTTTGGTAGCTTGAAATTGTTCGTGGTTGGAGTATTCCCATCACAGAAATTGGCAAATGCTTTGTTTTCAGAGAAAATAGCTATACATTTACCAGCTCATCAAGGACTGTTTCTGTTCTTTTGGTAGTTATGCTTGAAATTTTACTAAGCATAGTTAACTTATCAAAACCTCAACTTGAATATATTGAACTCCTTCCCAACAACATAATACTTTAGAATAATGAATTTTAAAAAGAGCACTAAAAATACTTTAGAATAGCTAGTCTTATCTCATTGACTATATAAACTACTGTTGTCTAAATTTATCATTTTAATTCCTGCCAATTCTTCTTTTATATGAGACCATCTTTCTGAGATCATTCTTTCTGGAAATGCCCGATATCTACAGACAACTATTCCTAAAGACTAACAACTAATAACTAAAGACTAATAACTCATGTACCCTACATGACTTCCTTGAGAGCAGGATGCTTGGTGGGAGTTTCTCTTGATTATTTATCTGTAACAGAATTTATTTTGCTTTTATTTTTAACAGATAGGTTTTGAGGGGGAACAGAATTATAAGTTGACACTTGATATCTATGCTCTGACACCCTACTATTCCAGCTCCCAATTACTCTGGCCCCAATTTCTATATCTGCAGGCTTGATCTCAGCCATGTATGCTAAGCCCGGACTCACCAATTTTTCTGGCTACCTAGAACTATGCTCAGGGGTGCTCGTGCCTTGTGTGCCAGGGAAGGTAAAGCAAGTAGAATACAAGGAAAATGCATAAAATGGACAAAGAACAATTTTTTCTACCCGAAATGGCTTCCTATGCCCCACTCCATCCCTGTTTCCTATCCACCTAGAAATTACCTAGCTATCTTTCAAAAACTCAGCTTAAACACCATTTCCAGAAAGGCTTTGATGACCATATTCTGTTGTGTCCCCAAACTCAATAGGATTTAGCACTGAATCCCTCATTACATCTGGGAAATTTCACTTTTAAATTTGTTTTAAGAGAGGATATGCCCAATATCTACAGACAACTATGCCTAAAAACTAATAACAGATTTGAATAACTGCTCCCATGTGGAACAAAACTACCAATAAATTAAAAAGCAGTAATTGGGAATATTAATTTCTGACCTATTCATAGTTTTACTAAATATGCACTTAATTTATTTTTATCAAAGTTGGTTTTTACTAAATTATCACTACTACTTTGTGTCTCTACTGTATCCCACATGTATTTTTATCATAACATCTCCAAACTTTTATTTCTGTACTTATTTTGTAGACAAATAAATTATGTATTTCTTGGCGGAGTGACCATTCACTTTATTCCCAAAGCATAGTAGAATTGCTATTATTTATTGTTCAGTTAGTATCATTGAAATAATGAATGAATAGAATTCAGAATGAACCCTTAGTGCCTAAAGTATGGTCACTCAGTAAGTAAATAACATCCACTTTGTACACAACTGTTTATGATTTATAAAGTTGAGTGCATGTGTTAATATGAAATAAATGTTTGCATATAAAAGGTCTTTGACTATTGTGAAAATGATCATAAAACCTAAAATCATGCTTAGATACATAGTTCAGAGTGTTTACAAAAGAAGAGAATATGAAGAGAAAGTTGATTTCTACTTCACCCAGAATACCCTCCCAGGAATCACATTCCACCTAATTATTTATTATAAAAATATCTAGACCCTGACAACTACTGGAACTTGGTAAGATAAACCTAACAGTGACAGATCAAACTCCAAAAAAAAGATCAAAATCAGGTCTAAGGCTCAGAATGTACCATATTTCATCTGCCTTGTTAAACCCACCTTAACTCATCGTTGTCAGTCAGTTTTCTTAAATGAATTATTTTTTTTTTGACTGGCGGGGATATAGTAAGCTGTTATTTCTCCAGAATGCACCTCAATAAATATTTACTGAATTAACGCCAATTTTCATTCATCTCTATTGAGTAGAGAATACAATTTCATTATTATTGATTCTATGTTTTAAAGTAGGTAAGATGATTCAATAAATTTTGAAGCTAAAACTGTAACAATCCTAGTTTGTGTGCTGCTAGCAATAATGACAGCAAATTCAGATATATATCCATATGAGAGGCAACGGTCAATTTTTTTAAAATTTCACAGATTTTCTATTTTGAAAACCCAGATTCAATTCTGATATTATATAGTCAGAAACAGAGTGATACATAGTAGTAGTGAGAGAGAACTCGTGAGATCCAATGGGCAGGTCACGTTTGTTGAAGATTCTCAACTGCAGTCAAAGGGAAGTGGCAACAGATTATGAGAGAGTAGTCCATCAGATTGGTCTATAGAGATATTTTACATTATACCTGCTAGGCCCCAAGAAAAAATATGCCCAGAGTACATACAAGAAAGATAACTAGCAAGTGTGCATCTCCATCTCCCATGTTTTAAACAGCCTATGTTTAGAATCTAAGCTATCTTTGGTCATCTTCTAAGTATTTTCCAAACCTTAAGGGTTCAAATGAAAATGATATAGAACTGAACACCCCTTTATAATGAAGACAGGGTCTCAGACTAAGCAGTTTCCATACTCTATACTGTATAGTTGGTCTAACAGCAACATTTTTTGCTGAATAACTCCAGTTAGTAATAGTTTAGAAAACTTGAGAGTCATCCTTGGTGTCTAATGGCACCCAAACTTCTCCTTCATAGCACTCCTCTTGATTGGCAATGCTGTGCCACATAATGCACATAGATATTAAGCAATGTTCAAACTGTTTGACATTTATGAGATGATCTAATTTTGCGACATCTCTATGAAGCATGTACTATTATTATCCTCTTTTTACAGATAAAGTCACTGATGCTCCAAGGAGTTACAGAACATGCCCAAGACAAGGACCTGGATATGCACCTGCAAATTTACCACAAAAGTACTTTCATAAGAATGTGATACAGAAACCAAGTGATTTTTTTCTGAATCTATGGAACCAAAAGAACTGTCAGATGATAAACACGGTAATTCAGGTCATTCTTAAAGAAGGAAGTAAAAGCTCAGGAAAATTTAAAATATGCAGACTATCAACTGTCCTCGATTTTCCTTCTCTTACAGGGGTTGTCTTTTCTATTTATGAGAATAAGAGAGCTGGAAGAATCCATGCAAAGTTGAAAACAAAATACACACATCCCATTGAAAGTTGGAGTGAAATCAAGTGTTTCATATCATTGTTATTCCTCCCACAACTTCTTCAGAATGACTTCTCAATGACTGCATGCTGAAAAGCATACAGTTTCCCCCAATATGTAAAGATTTAGCATTCATTACTCCAACCTTAAGTCTAAGTTCTTTCTCTTCACAAAAAGTCACAAAACATGTGCTATGGGTAAATAGCTTAAATTTGCCTGGAAGTTGTCTGTATGCTAGGCTTGTGATTTTCTTACTAAACTTCTCTTGTTAGTATTTCTATTTTGTAAATTGTGCCCCATAGTTCAAGAGCTATTAACATAATTGTAAATACGCTTTGGGATCTTCATAGATGAACAACTCTATTTCCATTCAATTGGACAATTGCTACCTCACCCCAGATATACTGGTCCCACAAGATCTTATGTATGAGGAAAGAGGCATGAAGGAGGATGGGAAAGTTAGGAACAATTCCAGTATATTTAAATACCATCAGGATATGGTATGTGTATATATATATATATATATATTTTAAATAAATATAGCCATCATTATTGCTGTTGTTATATAGACTTGTTCCCTTCTCTCTCACCCAGCTTGAACATGAAATGCTTGACATCTAGGTTGACTGGAAAGAGAACAAAATAACTCACCATTATAAATATATACCCAGTCTACTGAAGAATAAAAGTTGAAAAATAATAGTACAAAAATCAGCATATAAGGAGCAAGTGTGAATGATGTCTGTTCAACAGCCTGTGATGCTGAATTTCTGTATTAGTCAAAATTTATGTTCAAGATGAGGAAGCTATAAAAGAAGAAATATTTATGGATCTCAGCCATATATGGATCACAAGAGAGGGAGAAAGGGCAAGTATTCTTTAGACAATACAAAATGTAACAGAAAAGTATTTCCAGCTCAATAATATTTGGGGGGGAGTTGAGATTTCTGATGGACTAGCATTGGGGTCAGCCAAACAATCAACAAGAGATAATCTGGGGAAGTCATTTTGTCCTTCAATCCATTGGAAGCAAAACCGTGTTGATGTATAAATGTGCCTCCTGGTTTCCAATTGTTGTTCTCACTTCGCAATGAGGCATGAAGCCTGGGAAACCATAGATATTTGGATCTAAGAAGGTATTTAATTTCTACTTTCCTGGGTTGTAGAGTGGAAAATACTCAAGGGCACTTTATCTTAATCTTGTAAATTCTCATGGATGTATAATCTTACTTGGAGCTGTAAGCTCATTATCTTGATCTGTACATAATTCTATTATCAAAAAGTGCTCCCTGGCACACACATCCCAGGCCAGGGGGAAGATGAGTGGATTTCTTCTCTCCTTACAGGCCACACACCTTATTCTTTTAGTTTTTCATTTGCCAGAAACAGATCATTTTAAAGCAAAACAGCAACAATCTTTGTGTAGTTATTTAGCCTTTGTATGTTGCATTTGAGTAAATCACTTACTGAAAAAGAGAAAAATGGTCTTCACCCCACTCAGTGTGCATGCTTGTGTGTACACACACATGCACATGAACACACACACACACACACACACACACACACACTCTTCCTCCCTTGAAGTGTCTGTATCCTCTTAATTTCTTCAAAACCAAATCAATCCCAATCACTTTTCTTTTTTCTTGGGGCGGGGAGGGGCAGGGGGGAGAGGTAAAGGGTGGAGACAGAGCAACAAATTCAGGATTTCCAATGTGGTTTTTACTTCCCTGTATCCTTGGAGACTTCCCTCCACAACTTTTTTCACAGCTGTACTTGGAAGCTGTAACAGATCCAGAGACCATTTTAGAACCTCATTTGTATTGTCCTGACACTTAGGAATTCAGTTTCTGTTACAGGGATGTCATCAAAGTTGGTGGGCTCAAAACATGACCTACTTTTTAAAATCCATCTGTTAGGAGCCTATAGATTTTCTTGGTTTGTTTGTTTCTGACTGTCCACAGAAAGGGTAATAGTGATGTTCTCACTTTCCAAGCCCACCCCACAACAGCGATCAACTGAACATGTACAATGAAGGAGCTGCATACTTTCCAAACATGCAATAGTCAAAAAATAATAATAACAACAGTGGTTTTCCTTCATCTGGAGGGGTAGGGATGAGGGCAGGAAGGCATGATTAGCTTAAATTATGTACATCTATGTTATTTCTCTTCAACTAACTAACTAACTAGCTAACTCCAGACCAAAGAGCAACAGTAGAAAGTATAACACAAAATCTGTTAAAAAACTTGCCAAGCTTTCATGTATCAGTTGGCCATTTGCTTTTCTTCTTTGGAGAAGTGCCTTTTGAGCTCTTCTGCCCATTTTTTGATTGGGTTATTGGCTTTTTTTTTTTGTTGAGTTGTGTGAGTTCCTTGTAAATTTTTGTTATCAGTCCTTTATCAGATGTATTGTGTGCAAAGATCCTTTCCCAGTTGGTAGGGTGTCTGTTAGTTTTGGTTAATGTCTCTTTTGCTGTACAGAAGCTTTTTATTTATAATCAAGGAAATGCAAATCAAAACCACTATGAGATACCACCTCACATCTGTGAGGATGGCACACATTAAAAATAGAGGCAACAACAAATGCTGGAAAGGATGTGGAGAAAAAGGAACTCTTCTACACTGCTGGTGGGAATGTGAACTGGTCCAACCACTATGGAAAGCTGTATGGCGATTCCTCAGACTGCTAAACATGGAGCTTCCATACGACCCAGCAATCCCACTTTTGGGAATTTACCCAAA
>PVIJ01022859.1:0-15302 GCA_004024925.1 Scalopus aquaticus
TTTTTTTTTTAATCTTTAAAGCACTTCATTGAGGTATAATGGAAATATAATACACATACCAAACAATTCACCTATTTAAAGTACACCATTCATAAAGTATACCATACATTTGAAGTCAACCAACATAAAGTATACAAAATGGCTTTCAGTATATTTACTGATATGTGTGGCCATCCCCACAATCAATTCTGGAATATTTTTTCCTTATCTCAGAAATGAGATACCCTTAACTATCACTCCCTTACTCTCTACTCAACACCTCACTAAAGGAAGCAACCATTAATTCACTTTTTGTCTCTCTTCATTTCCTTACTCTAGATTTCTGTATGAATGGAATTGTATACTATATGGCCTTTGACAACTGGTTTTTCTCATTCTTTCATGTTTTCAAGGTCCATCAATGTTGTAGCATTTATCAGTACTTCATGCCTTTAATGACAAAGTATTATTTCATTGTGTGCATAGACCTTATTTTATTTAGTCATTCATATGTTGATGGACATTTGGGTTGTTCCCACATTTTGGCTGTTGTCAGTAATTCTGCTATAAACATTTCTGTAGTTTTTATTTTTTGCATGTGTGTAAACATGTTTTAACTTCTCTTGGCTATAACCAGTGAGTGAAAACTCTGGGTCACATTGTATCTCTGTATTTAATCATTTGAGAAACTGCCACACTGTTTTCTGAAGTAACTGCACATTTTCCAATTCTACTACCAATATACAAGGTGTCCAGTTTCTCTATAGCTTCACCAACATTTGTTATAATCTGACTATTTTTGTTGTAGTCATCCTAGTGGGTTTTGATTTGCATTTCCCTAAAGACTAAAGATGTTATGTATTGGCAATTTTCATATTGCTTTTAGAGAAATGTCTATTCACATCTATTGCCAATTTTTGAATTAGATAATTTATTTTTATTACTGAGTTATAAAGGTTGTTAGTATGTTCTAGATACAAGTCCTTTATTAGACATATTATTTGCAAATATTTTCTCCCATTATGTAGATTGTCTTTTACTTTATAGTTTAAAAATTTCTAACGATGATGAAATCCAATTGATTCTTTTTTTTTTCTTTTGTTGGTCATGTTTGGTGATAGCTAAGAATTCTTTGCCAGATTCACAGCCATGAATATTGCTCCTGATACTTTTTATGAGAGCATAGTTCTTACCATTAGGTCTTTGATTTATTGTAAATTAAGGTATGGGTTTAACTTCATTCTAGATGTTTCTATGGAGGTATTTCTTACAGATGAGATTAACATTTAAGTCAGTGCACTTTGAACAAAGTAGATTACTCTCCCCATGTAGGTGGACTTCATCCAATCAGCCAAAGACCTTAATAAAAAAGAAAAAGACTGACCTTCCCCAAAGAAGAGGTGATTCTACCAACAGGAAGCCACTAAACCCCAAACTGCAGCTCCTCGCTAAGCCTGCTGTTCTGCTTGCAGATACTGGGCACGACAAACCTCACAATCACGTAAGACCATTCCTTACAATAAATCTTACTTTCCATATGTACACCTCCAGTTGGTCCTGTTTCTCTTAAAACCATGATTAATATATCAAGTGATAGCAAGAACTCAGAAAGGAGAGTGAACATTAAATCCAGCTTCTGTTGAAGAAGTTAAGTTTATGTGATCCTTTTGGTTTATTCATTTTCTCTGACTCAAAAGAGAAGAGTTAAAGCCCAGGGTTTGTCCAAAGTCAGAGGCCTAATAGGAGGCCGCCTTCAGGATCCTGGGCCTCCAGAAGTACACATTCTTAGTGTAAATATACATTCAAAATAAACCAACCTACACACCCCAGGAACTGTCAGGGAAACTGCCTTAAATGCTAGCATTTAAAATTGAGGGGGAGAATATCGGCCCTGAGAATTTGTAAACAGCTAAACCTCGTGGGAGTTTGTAACCTGAATTCATAATAGCTGGATGATTTGAATGAAACCCTCGAGCTAAGAATTTAGTATAAAGTGATTCCAGGGTACTTGGATTCCCAGAGTGTCTGGCAAAAATACAAATCGTTTTGGAGAAACTCACTTCAACACAGACCGCGAAGAAATTACATTACTAAAAGTCCAAGAGATTCGGACACAGGGTAAAAAAATACAAGTCGGCAACAGAAATTAAAGCAAACATACCACACAAAGAAGAACACTCACTGGAAGAGAGAATCAGCAAAAATAGATACCAGAGTTAAGCACACAAAAAATGAAAGCAATGAAATTGTCAGACACAGAAATAAAATGAATATGCTTAATATTCTTAAAGAAATGAGAATAAAAATATGAATACTGAGTAAGAAAGTATAAAAAGATCAGATTTAAGAACAAATATCTATAGATGAAAAATATGATCATTTAAATTAAATATAGGAGGGCCTCCCTGGTGGCACAGCGGTTAAGCACTGCGCTGTGGAGCTGTCAGCAGCGGCAATGCGAGTTCCATGCCCGGCCGGGGAGAGTCCCACATGGCGCGGCAGACCTCTCCTGCCTCGCCCGCTGCTCCCCTCAGCAGTGTGTTTCCATCGCTCTGCCTGTTCTGCTCCCCGCTCTGTCTCTGGTGAAACCTCTCGCTGCCCCACGCCTCTGGCCTGTACCCCAGCTTGTATGCATAAATAAATAAATCTTTAAAAAATAATTAATTAAATATAGGAAAGGAAAATTAGCAAACTTGGGAAACTGATATGTGTATGGACTGAATATTTGTTATGAAATGTTAATGTTGACACTTACCCGCCAAGATGATGATATTAGGAGGTGGGATCTTTGAGAGGTACTTGATATGAGACCATGTGGTGGTAGAGCACCCATCAGTGGGGTGAGTGTCCCTGTGAGGTTCAGGAGAAAGCTTCCTTTGCTCTTGACTCTCGCCCTTCTGAGAACATACAAGTAAACAGCTGTTAGCAATGGGTGGAGGCTCTCACCAGAAGCCAGGAATGCTGGCACCCTTTCTCAGACATCTATCCTCAAGAACTGTGAGAACTAAATTTCTAATGTTTACCCACCATCAATCTACAGGATTTGGTTATAGCAGCCCAGGTAGTATGAAAACAATATGAATAGGTGTCAGAATTCATAAGAAGATCAAAGGAGAATGGGGTAGAAGCATTATACACTCCTTTATTTATTTATAAGCTTTGATGTTAACAAGGCATCAAAGTCTGATTGTTGGTAGAGATTCATAGTCATGATGGAACTTGGTTTTCGAGAGGAAAAAAGATGCTTATTTCTGAAAGTCATAATTATTGAACACATTTATTTATACTGGTTGAATAAAAGTGACTATAGACATGTAAAGATCCAGAACTCAAACTCTTAAAGAGTTTGATCATATACTAATTTTTTGTGGAGTTTTATTTATCACATAATTTTTTAAACTTGTGAATGAAATTTGGTTGACTAGACCTTAGGAGTATATATAACTAAAATAAATATTCTGAAATTTTAGTTTCCTAAATTTGAAAACCCTGGACTTCCTTTAACTAGTTAATGTTTAAATAGATTTATTTTATTATTATTATGATGGCAACTATTTTTATTAAAATCATACTTTATTAAAGTAACAAGACAATCGCACTTGTTTAAAAGATGTAAATCAGACACTCAAATTTTGAGTTTCATCCCATTAATTCTTTTCTTCCTCAGTCTAAGCATCTTATTTACATAAATTTCCAAATCATGAAATGAAGAAATGACAATAAATGATACTAATATTTTACTAAGAAACTTTCCTTTACACACACAAAAGGATTAGACTTTTACCTGTGTTTGTATTCTCCCCCAAAAGGCATCTTTTTATGAGGGACCAGTTGCATAATAGTTCAATTAATATCTGAAAAAAATCACCAAAGCCTCACACAATTTTAAAGTCACTTTTTGTGCTAGCCTGTATGGAAATTATTGATACTGTTTTGAACCAATGAAGCATGGCAGCCAATGCTGAATTATGGTTAGTAGGTTCATTGTCAGCATACTATAGAACCTGGGACAAGACTGGTCCAGAAAAGTGTAAGAGCAAAATGACTTTACTGCAGAGGGATAAATCTGCAGACATTATTAAGAGTGCTCAGTTAACAGCACTAATTAGAAGTCCTCAGGAGAAATGCTTTATAGAACATTATTAGTTCTGCAAGACATATAAAAACAAACTACTGAGTATGAATTATTGAAAGTGATAAATGAATACTTTGAAACAATGTATTAAACAAATGCTGTAGATATTCTGTACTGATGTCACAGCTGAAAAGACAGAAAGATACAAAGAATTTATTTCAAAATACTTTGGAAACCTTGAGCATTTAGTTCTATGTTTAAAAAAAGTGGGTAGAAAGGCATCTGAATGTCATTAAAAGATTATTTAGTGTTGTCTAGCAGATCCTTTGGGGTTGTCTGATTCCATGGGTGTCTGTACCTTTGACTATTTTGCAACTCCGTAGATTAAAAACATGTAATCTTGTAGAAGACTGATGGTAACAAAGATGTTTCCAACTCAGGGTAAATGCAAACAGCCCTGTTCATAGAGAAGTGCAAATAGGCTCTGTCCTTGAGGATATAATTGACTCCTTCCCCTGTGGAGATGATTTCAGACATCACATGCTCTTGTCCTTTGGCTCTTGAGAAGCTCGCACCTAGTGGTGAATCCAGTGAAGGAGTGCTCGTTGTGGAGGTATGTCCTCGGATTCTCCTTTGAACTTGCTTTAACATCTTGCATCTCATTAAGTAATGAACTACATAAAATCTCTGACGTGTGTTCATGTCATAGTCGTATGGGAGTCACAATTATGCCTTTTATAAAAAATTGTTTAACAATAGGAACATGTTCCAGTTTATCATTAAAACGTTGGAAATTGTTTTTTCACCAGTATTCTGTTATATTGATATAATGAGAGCAATAGTCTGGAGTGGTTCTAAATACCTTGGCAACCTACGTAAGTCAGCAAACCAAAGCTTAAACCTGAAAAGACCTCAAATCAAGAAATCCAATCTCAAGAATAGTTAATCATAAACAGCCAATTAGACTTTCCAAAATGCTCAAGATAGCAAGTATTTGCCTCACTTTGCTTCTGTCCTGTGGGTATACCTGTCCCAACTATTTCCGGTTTGATGCTGTCCAATTAGAATTAATCTTTGGGGAGGACTATGGGTTTTCTGGTGGTGGATGCACTACCATAACAATACCAGATGGGGGTAACCTAATATTACCTCAATTAAAAACAATAAATTCATTTAAAGAAATAATTAAAAATAAAAGAAAATCTAGAAGAAAAATTGACTTTTGCGCAAATAAACTCACAAAACTTAAAATATGCCCCGCTTACCTTTAAATATCTCAGTATCTAATATTTCATGTGTGCCTTAATATTTCTATTTTATAGTTTTCATGTTTATAAGATAAAAAGAAAATATAATGTTGGGAAGTATTGTTGTGTAACATTACAACATATGAACATTTGAATATCTGTTAGTTATTTTTGTGTTGATAGACATTTTAATTGTTCTCAAAGTTTTACATCATACATCAACCTGCTAAGAACATTTTTGTACCTGCTTTCTTGTATGCTCCTGGGAGAATTTCCCTCGGGTGTATAAGTAGCATTGTCACTACTAAATCAAAGTATGTCCATGTTCAACTTTTCAAGAAGTTTCCAATTTGTTTTTCCATAATGGTTGTACACATTCATAGCCACATATTGCACTAGAAATGCCCCATTTTCTCCACATCTTTGCCAGCACCATAGTAAATTAAACATGTTGTATGTCATTGCTTTGATGTACATGAAATCGTATCTCATGATTTTCATATACCGTTCCCTAACCATAGTGAGCGTCAACATTTTTCAGTGCATATTAAACATTCTCAGTGCTGATGTGAAATGCCTGTTTGTTTTATTTTCTTCTGGCTTATTTTAGTATCTTCTCCTTACTGCTTTGTAGAATTTATTTTATCCTATTGATAGTAAAACTTCTTTAGTCATATTCACTGCAAATTTATCCCAGTTGAAAATATATCATTTCCATTTTATTTATGAATATTTGGACATAAGGAAGTTTTTAGTTTTAATGTTGCCAAATTTATTGGTTGATCTCTTTTTATGGTTTGTGTTTTTTGTATTTTGTTAAGAGATGCCCTCACACCCCGGAGTAATAAAGATACTGTCTTAAGTATTTTTCGTTGAACACTTTCAGAATTTGTTTTTCACATTCACATCTAAGCAATCTGATATTCATTTTGTTTAGGAGGAAAGTGTGATACTTATTTCAGGGGTTTTTTTCCCTCACATTAATAACACTGGTCAACAAATTTTTACAAAAGTCATCTCACTAAAATAAAATTAGTCATTTCCTATCAATTTGTACGTGCTCAACATGAATATGACAGTCAAACTCTAATATTCGCTCTAGTTTTTTTGTAATCTGCAATAAACTAATGTTTATATCACGAATGCATGCCAATAGTAATAGGCCTATGGTTAATACCTGAAAAAATTCAAGTCATAGACTACTTCTTAGATTTCTTCGCTTGTCTCTTGTGCTGTTCAGGAGCATCTCTGGGGAGTGTCCAGCAGTAGTCAGCCAGCATTGGAGTGGACCATTTTCCCTGGTATCTTTGTTCCATTGATGCCATATCTTGATGAAAACTTTTGTCATGTTCATCACTAACCATACCACAGTTTTCAGGGAAGAAATCCAGATGGGAATGAAGGAAGTGGATCTTTAGAGACATATTGCAGCCAAGTTTCTGATACTGCATCAGCATCTTCTACTAGTCCCTTGTAGTTTTCTGCCCTAACATTCCCAAGAAACTTTGTAGACACTAGGCGAAAAGTATTCCATGCTTGTTTTGCATCACCCTGCAGCAAGTTGTTGAACTGGTCATCTCAATGCAGAGGGAATGTTTGGGTAGACTATTCCTGACTTCTTTTGCTTTGCTATTCCACCGGAAAGAGGAGGAACAAAGCAGAAGTAACAGTCTTTTCTGTGGTTGCTTGGCTCTCTCCACACCATGGGGACTGCAAACGGCATTGATGGTCTTTTGCCATTGAACCACTGTGAAAGCTGTGTTGTCCATGTAGCACAGCATATATGCGGGGTCCAAGGCTTGTCTTGGTCCCCAACCTTGCATCTAAGTAAAGATGATAAGCCTTCTTCACTTAAGAAGTGATACTTATCTTCTGGTTGGCAAATGTCACTTTCTCACAAATAGAGCAGAAATTGTCCACGCTATTAACGCACTTTCGAGGCATGACTGTTCTGTATTGTGCCTGAATGGATAAAATAATAACAGTTATATGGAATAGTAGCTTCAACTGTCTCGCACAAAGTCTGAAATATTTTCAGTGCTCAACCTTTCCGACAGGGCTTTCTGTAGTGCACTGCTGATGTCAGCTTACTTCAGCAGCTGCCTGGCAGTAGTACTGCATTGCATCAGAAAATGATGCAATCAAATCTGAATGATGTGTGCATGATGGTATTATGCAATGTGATGCAATATTACATCATTCTAGGCTGATTTCGGATGTTGTTGCAGTCCTACTGGATAAATTTACATGGTGAAACATATAAAATGAATTATATTAGATATCTTCAAAATGAGAGCTAATAAAAAATTTCCAGGGTTATATTCATGTTCAACACACCAACATACTACAGATTAGGGCCTTTTTAAGTCAGTTATGATCTCACTGTTGACCAGTGCAACCAGTTATCCCAGTTTCACTCATTTTATTCCTTATCCTTTCCCCACTGATCTCAAATGTCAACTATCTCACAAATCAATTTTTTAAAAAATATATGTATTTATATCTGTGTTCTCTGTTCTAATAATTTGTCTCCACTGTCTTAGAATAGTTTTATAATATATTTTGATCTGGTTGGGCAAGTCCATTACCTGGTTCTTCAACACACATACATTTGGGTGTGTGTGTATATATATGTATACACAACCACAGATATGTGGATATATGTGTTATATATGCACACACACATACACACACACATATATATACCCATGGTGCATAAGTGTGTGTATACATCTATGGTATGTATGTGTGTATACACTACCCATGGTGTGTATATGTGTGTGTGTATACACCCACAGTGTGTATGTGTGTGTGTGTATACCCATCGTATGTATCTCTGTATACATACACACACACACACTCACACACACATATATGCCACCAAAGAGAGTGTAAAAAATGAAAAATAAGTCATTTTTTTGCTTTTAACCATAGCCTTGATCATGTGGACGAGTACACACAGAGGACAGCGGACTGACGCTGACAAACTCACAGAGGACGAGTACACACAGAGGACAACAGACTGACGCTGACAAGCTCAGCCAGCAGCTTGCTTTACCAGTTGATGGGAATTTCTGAGTCTCCAGTTCATGGAATGTGTGGCCCTTCTAGCATGGCAGCTTCCTGTGAGACTCTCGACTCTATTTTTCGTCTTGCCTGTGAGTGAGCGTTGCCTCCCATACTTTCTTCTGCTGTTAAAACAAAATGAAAAACACTTGGCAGAGTATTCATGTAGCTTTGCCATTCCAAACTCACTTAAGAGTTTATGTTTATGGACCTTGAAGATTAAACTTTAAAAAAAAATGTTTCCTAGGGTCCACTCAAAATCAATTAAATATCCGGGAGTAGACCCAAGCACCCAAATCTTCTAAAACCATGCAGGATTTTTGACAGCGCTGACAGTAGACCATAGATTTAGAGATAGAAAATGCAAGAAATTGTTCTCTAGACAGCATGTTAGCAAAAGCAGAAACCAAAACTGCTGCTTAGCAGAGAGGAGGAAGCAGGAAGCATTGGCCAATGGGTGCCCTCACTCTCAGATTTATGAAGGTCACCATAAGGAAAACTAAGGCCTCACCCCAGCTCAACTGCATCGGTTCATGGAGGGCTGTGGTGGCGTTCGCCAAAGTCTTCTCTGGTGGTTCTAATGGGCCCCCCATACCTAACAAAAGCAACACAGAAATACAGGTGATTGGGATTTTCAAACTGTATTGCAGTTCATGGGATTATCTTCTTGGGTCTGGGTGCTCTCATTTTTTTCCTTAAGGGGAAAAATTACGCCGACATTTCATCAACATTGAATAGGTTCATCCTTGGACAGGAATTGAGGATTTCAGAAGGCCAGCGGCACCTGAAGCACAGTTTTCCTCTGTACCTCAAGGTCCAGGAGTATGAGTCTCAGTGCATGGAGCTGTGTGAGCAGCCGGCTTGGAGGGTGACGCACAGAGACACACAGGCCCTACAGTAGGTTGATTTAGGTTGTGGGCTCAAAAACATTACTCCTGGGTGGTGGAGGAACGTTCTCAGCTCTATGCTTCCCAATGCTTATATCGTGGAGGAGGGTCTAATTGGGACTATTTACTTGCTTTTCCATAAGACCGACCCAGCAACTGCCAGCACGCCTTGGATCACTGTCACCTCCTCCTGCCATGCCTGGGGGGGGGCCTCCAGAGTGTACATCTGAATAAGTGGGTGACAGGAATGTGCATCACCCCTGCCCCTGCTCTGGGGCTGATTTCTAAATAAATCTGCAAGGTCCAGGGCGCCTTCAGAAGCTTCCTTCTGACCTGAACTTTTCCACATTCCCTTCTCCAGACACATGCTCTCGTCCAGATTTTTAAAATTCCTTTTATTTTCATCATCCAATGGACCAAAGGGAAACTGGCTGAGCTCACAGGGACAAGTTTGCAGAGGGGATGACTGACTGAATGTAAGTGTTCATTCAAAAGACATCTGAAGTTTACTTTGGCCTTCGTGCCTACTGAAAAATAAATAAATTTGATTCAATAAATTTGGAAATGTGAATTTTCCTCACACTCTGATGGGGCCAGGTCAGGCCGGGTCAGGTCTATTTGTAGGTCAACCATCGGGGCTAATTCTGGCTTGGCTCAGCACAATCGACCCCTGGAGGGTTCAGAAATGCACCGTATTTCTACTTAGGGGTCAGAGTTAACAGAAAACATGTGCCCGGCTTGAACTCCACATTTCAGAATTATAACGTCACAACAGCCAGGCTAAGAACTGTAAACCTCCTTGGAAAAAGAGAAGGAGGGGGAGAGGGTGAGAGAGAAGTTGTGTTTGGAAGGCAGTTAAAAGGAGACTGGGATTCAAGATTAGTTTTGCCTTAAAAGGAATGGGGTTGGTGAAGATCAATACTCAATATTTGATATTTTTGATCTTTAAATGGAAGTCATCATCTTTAATATGTGATCAAAGTTCAGTTTTGTTTTGTTTGGGGCTTATTTACTTAACCTAAATGCCCTTATTTATCGAGTGCGTGGAGAACCTGTGATGATAGGCATTCTAAAAGGTGCTCACCATGTCTCGCTTTTATTGGCCAGCTATGCCCACACGGGTCTTCGGAAGACGGGCCTCTCCCTCTTCTCAGGGCTGAACTGCCTTTAGCAGAAACTTGAGGCTGCTCCCAAGTATCTGCCCTGAGCCAGACAGATGATAACTGCGGCTCCGCCTTGGGCCCTGCTGTCTGGCCTTCTCACTCTCGCTCAGTAATTAAGTTCCCTAATGATAACGAAGCATCATTACAATAATATTGATACCTGCTGTAATCACTGGCATTCTGGCTTTTCAATTTCCAGTATTTGCCTCGGATCAAGCAGCTCTGTGCTAACGCGGCAGAAGGTCACCGATGAAGGGGCAGATAGGAGGAGCAGCGTTCCGCTTAGCATGCATCGGGGATCAAGCTTTCCTGGCAAGGCAGAGCTAATCTTTCAAGTTGTTCTTTTTTGACTTTCTCAGTTTAATCAGTTTAATCTCATCTTCCCTCTTTTCTGATTACAAGGATTTTCTGTAGAAACCTTGCCTTCACAATAAAGATCGTGCAGCCATTTATTCTCATATTGATTTCAACATTTCTGTTCCTCTACCAATGAGCCAATATTGGGGGAGGAGAGGAAAGGGGCAGAGAGATTGGAGGAAGAAGAGCCAGGAGAACAGGACCAAAGGGGAATGAATGGGAAGTGAAGAGCCCTTCTGTGCTCCCCTTAGCAGGGAAGCCCCACGTTCTAGTTATCTGAGAAACCAAAATGAGCGTTAAATGCACTCCAGGCAGAAAGAACAGCCATGTTGCAAAGTCTACAATGATTAAAGTTAGTTAAGGCAGCTCTGACAACAAGGACTCACTTTCATTTCTACGCTAAAGAGATGGAGAGACAGACACGCCAGATGGAAAGAGAGACACATACACAGGCAGACACACTCACCTGCTGCAATCAGACCTGTAATTTGGCTTCTAAGATGAATCACCCAGCAAAAGCGCCCTCAGGGATGTTGTGGGTACTCCAGCCTCCTCCAGCCCAAACCAGGGAGAGAGCAAGTGTCTTCCTGGGTCCTGAACAACAACAAAAAGCAGAGTCTTTTGTCAAAAGAAGTCAAAGGCTAAAAAGTGGCTTTAGGAGGAAGATTGTAAAAAAGTAGCTTTAGGAGGAAGATTGTGAGCTGCTTTGGAACATGTCTCAGTGGCCCCTGGACAGGAAAGTCCAGTTGGGGTGCTGTACTTGAATCTGAATTGCAGGTCAGGCTGACCAGGGAGAAGGTCAAAATAAGAAATAATGCCAAAATTTAAAAAAATGCCAAAATAAAGGAGAGTTTGGTTAATGGATGTATTTTACAAAATAGCTATGTTCTTTAGGTCAAATTTAAATATTTCATCTTGAACTGGTATAATTAGATACAACATTTTTAAAGATTTTGAAAACTGGGAAGCTGGTCAGCTTTATACTTCCTCCAGCCATCTAACCTTGTCATGCTGGCTAGAATCTGGCAGGTAACAAAAATACAGAAACTTTTTGTTTTGCTTAATAAGAAAGAGCTAAACATTTTTTTAGGGACCATTTTACCTTGTGGTCAGAGAAAATGATGAAACAGCAAAAAGAGAAAAGAAAGAACGAAGAGAAATTTCCACAGGAACTCACACATGCTGGAGGACTGAAATGAATTGCTTCTTTTTATAATTCTCGACCTCTTTCCATTTGTTCTGATACAAACTATACAACAATTGTTAAATGTTTAGTGCATGCCCAAAACAGTTTTATTTTGCAACGATTGCTCTTGGTTTAAAAAGTCATAAACCTATAGATTTAAAATGGATCAAATCACTCCCCGCAATGTTTATCTCCTTAAATGGGGAACAGTGGGTGGAATGGGGGCGGGGGCCACAGAGCCAAGTATTTTGCACAGGAAATATGCTGCCTTTTCACTATCCTAGTAAATCTTTGTACTTTCTCTTCAGGGTTCCTGGAGATAATGATATACTATAGCCAGCTGAAAAGAACATCTGTTTTAAGAACTGTGAACTTACAGGAGCCATTTGTCTGTCTGATCTGTTCCCATTATTTTCCTTCCCATTTTTGCACCTTTATAGTTCTCCATTGATCAAATCTATGCAAAATAAAGGGATTGAGAAAAACACTAAACAGCCATCATTTCTTCTCTGTTCAAAAGTTTATCTGCCGCCTTCCCTGTTAAATAATTCTGCTTGATACAATATGCCCAACATTTTTTTGTAAGCCTGCATCTCCCTTTCCCTTTAAATGGAAGTCTTTGGTTCGCTAGGGCTTACTGCTTAATGACACTGTGGTAGAGTTAGCCCAGGAGAACAATGCATCCATTAATCTGCCTCATGCTTAATTGGTAACTACTGTATGGGCTGGCATTTCAAACACAGATTGCAAATGTACTTGAATTAGTTACTGTTTAATTGATACAACTGGCACTCAGCCTAGAACCAACAAACAGCTACTGTAAAAAGAGAGAGGCTTAAAAAGAGAGAGAACAAAATACAAAGTATGATTGTGATTCATCCTTTATATATTTATATCAATTATTCGTGCAATAGAATTACATAGTTTTTCATATTGCTTTAAGCAATAGACCAAAACAAGCAGCTCAAAAATACCTGACCTAAAAAATAGCAGCAGCGACTCCCAACACCTTCTCTTTCTTAATTCTCCCCTGACCCAGCAAGGCAGTCTTGAGGGTTCACCCAAGACATGGGCACGGTATGTAGAATGGGCTTCAATGCCTAAGAGTGTCTTTGTGACAATGTCTACGGAATGGCAGGGTCTCAAGGAAGTAGCTTCCATCCTGGCAATAATTCAACTTTCTGCCCATTCACACCAGTGTTAATATGAACATATTTCAACAGAAAAATTAATTTCTTGAGATTAATCCCTAAATAATTCTGCTTAGATACCTCATGCAGGAATCATTAAGTTCTACAACTGAATATGGGTAAAGAAGGTTTTCATTCCAGAATGTTGTAAGGATAGTGGACAGCTATCTGGACACTTCTCTACACTCAGACCTGCTGAGGGAGTCCATAGCCAGCGTAACCCTCCAACAGCAGTGCTCTCCTGCCAATGCCTGTCTTTATTTTATTGAGTAAATCTATAGAAAATAATTGGACTGAGGGGTTTCCCTGGTGGCGCAAGGGGTTAAGTCTCAGCACTATGAAGCTATCTGCAGCACGAGTTTGATCCCCAGCCATGGAACTTCCCACATGGCGCAGCAGACCTCTCCTGCCTCGCCCACTGCTCCCCTCAGCAGTGTATTTCAGTAGATCCACCTGTTCTACTCCCTACTGTCTCTGGTGAATCCTCTTATTATTCCCCCACACATCTGGTTTACACCCCAGCTCCTGCATGCATAAATAAATTAATCTTAAAAAAAGAAAATAATTGGACTGAAAATGTATTAAACAAAATTTCTTTTCCCTCTCAAAAATGATTTCTAGATGAAAATAATTTTCTTGATATAAAGCACTCACTGCTACCTAGATTTATGCGTTGAACTAAGCATGTCATTATTGGTGTCTTTTTCAACCCAGATTTCATATAAAACAAGTAAAATTCTTCCAGTCAATGTGCAGGGAAAAGCTTTTCCTGGGGTTAGCGAGCAGATATTGAGCCTCTAGTCTGTATCCGATGTGGTCTTACTGCTGTGTAAGATAACAGGAAACGCTGATCTCAAGAGCACGATCAGTGGCTCCTTATTGCCCAAAATCCAAGTGACAGTTTTTTTTGTTTTGTTTTGTTTTGTTTTTTTAAAGATTTATTTATTTATACATACAAGCTGGGGTACGGGGCAGAGGCGTGGGGCGGCGAGAGGGTTCACCAGAGACAGAGTGGGCAGCAGAACAGGCAGATCAGAACTACACTGCTGAGGGGAGCAGCGGGCGAGGCAGGAGAGGTCTGCCGCGCCATGTGGGATTCTCCCTGGCTGGGTGTCGAACTCGCATGGCTGCTGCTGACAGCTCCACAGCGCAGCGCTCAACCGCTGCGCCACCAGGGAGGCCCTAAGGGACAGTTTTGATTCCATTTTTAAAAATGATTTTTCTTTTTCTTTTTTTTTAAATAGAACTTTCTTTTATTCTTTATTCAAATAATCTGCATTTATTATGAAAAGTTTATAATAGTAGAAAAGTGGAAACAGGAAATCAAAACACCTGATGTCCCAATACCCCACCACAATCATTGTTAACCTTCTGGCATATTTCTTTCCACTCTCCTTCTCACATATTATTTTTCATATATGAGATATTAAATTTGCAATGTTATACACTGATTTTTGGCCACAAATTATTATAACAATCTTTTCCGAATGCTATTAAAAACTCTCAGTAAACATTGTTTAATCTAAATAATGTTCAATTATTGTATCAGCCATAACTTAGCCATTTTCTACTATTTAGGTAGTTTACATGATTTCACTTTTAAGTGGCTTTGAGCTCAAAACTTTCTCAGAATGGGGTCTTTGAAGCAGTTTTATAGGTCAAAGTATATGAACATTTTTAAGGCTCTTGCAAAATAGTTTGAACACCATGCATTTTACATCTTACATTGGGCTTTATCTTCGCAGCAGATTTTATTAGCCTCAGTTACACGTACCACAGGCTCTTCTGCCTTTTATTTATTTTTTATTTATTTTTTATTGTTATTTATGTCCTTTACAGTTTGCATTCCCCTTGGGCAGCCCACCACCAATTCACCATGATCCATCTCCATGGTCCCCTGTATTCTCCTCTCTTCCATTTTGTGCCCTTATCCTCCCCTCCTCCCCACCAACTGCTGAGTGTCTCTCTCCCACCCGGCCTCCCTATAGTCCTGTTATAAGTGAAACCATTCGATATTTTTCTCTTTCTTTCTGGCTTATTTCACTGAGTATGATCCCCTCTAATTCCATCCATGTCGCTGCAAATTGCATGTGTTTATCTTCTTTCCATGCTGAATAGTATTCCATTGTGTATATGTACCACATCTTCTGGA
>PVIJ01022860.1:0-15297 GCA_004024925.1 Scalopus aquaticus
AAAAAAAATGGAAAAAAAAAATAAGAGCTGTCTTGAGTTAGTCAGCAATTTAAAAAGTAATTAATAGATACTTTAGTACAGTTTTAGATTTACAGAATAATTGAATGAATAGTAGACTTCCATGTATGTGCCCCGACCATACCCCTAATGCCACAGTTTCTCCTATTATTTTTAATTAAGATATAATTGATATATAGCATGGAAGAATTTAAGGTTTTAAGAATTTAAGAATTTAAATTTAAGAATTTAATGACATAATGATTTGATATATGTAGATATTGCAATTACCACAAATTTAGTTAACATTCACCACCTCACATAGTTATAAATTTTTCTTCTAATGGGAATTTTTAAGATCTACTCTCTTAGTAACTTTCAATATACAATACAGTATTGCTAATGATATCACCATACTGTATATCACATCCTCAGAACTTATTTCTCTTATAACTGGAACTTTGATCACCTTCACCCGTTTTCCCTACCCTCCTCACCCCTCTGCTTCTGGCAACCACCAATCTGTTGTTTCTATGAGTTTGGTTTTTTTGGACTCCACATTTAGTGGGATCATATAGTATTTGTCTTTGTCTAACTTAATTCACTTAGCTTCATGCCCTCAAAGTCCACCTATATTGTCTCAAATGGCAGAGGTTCCGTCTTTATCATTACTGAAAGATAAACCATTGGCATGCAAGTTCTTTTTTAGTCTGCTAATGTGATGAAAAACATGGATTTTCAAATGATGAACTAGCATTGCATATTTGGAACAAATTCCATTTGGTCTCTGATGTGTAATTGTTCTTTCAATTTGTCCAGTTATTTTTGTTGCTGTGAGGGTGTTGTGTTGACTCTGAAGCCTTTATGTGTCAAAGTGGAAACCAGAAGTCTTGGTTTTAAGGCTACACCTCCCTCAAGTTTCCTTCTTTGTTCTGTATGACCTCTCCTCTCACTGTGAGCATCTTGCAATTTGGTTAAGGACAATGCCAAATTCTTCTAGGAACCTCTCATGGCATTTGTCTCCATCAACAGAAACAGTGGCTCTACTCATTCTGCAGCTCAGCAAGCATCCAGGGGGCAGTGAGACTAGTGTTTCACTCCAAGGCAGGGCTGGGATAGTGGCAGGTCAGCAGCCTGTCTGGTTGTATCTTCAGGAACCCTGTGGCTGCCTCTCTGTAGTCTGCAGTATATTTAGGACCTCTGAATCTGCAATTCTGGAGCAGCAGAAACACCTCTACTCAGCACCCTTTTGCATTGGTTTTAACTGAGTTGCTATTTTAAAATAGCATTTTAAAAATGTATAAGATGTAGGTATTTGGCATTTATCATGAGTCGTAGATCATGTAAAATTAGATGACTTTGACATTGGGAAGCTATGCCCTAATCCATACAGGCAAAGTGCCAGTTTTTCATCTCCAGTCTGAACATGTGGTTTCTTTAAAACACAGTGAAAGCTGTTCCTACTGATCTAGAGGAGACACTGTGGGTGTGTCAGGGAAAAGGAGCCACCCTCTAGACTTCTCCAGATGGAAGGGCTATTGCTATTATAAAGACATTTAAGGAATTCTGAATCCCTCTTGGGATGTGCATGAAGTTTTCAAGGTGACCTTACCTTCCTGATCCTGACATGGTCTTCTGTAGTTAGCAGGGTCCAGCTTCTCTGCTCCAGTCTTCTCCCCCTCCACCTTCATAACTGTAAGGTAAAAAATGAATACAGCTTCAAAATATATACTATGCCAAAGGGTAGGGCTTCAAGGAGAAATAGTCAGATCCCCACCGATAGTGGGAGACTAATGTAATCAAAAAACTAAGGAAAGGGAGTGTACAAATGAAAAAGATCTCACATACAGACCATTCTCTTTCAGTACAAGTGAAACATTTACAAAAAGAACACATGTAGTAGGCCCCAGATACAGGGAGTTCCTAGAGGAGAACTTGCAGGGCCCAAATAGCCACTGGTGCATCCTCAAGTATCTCAATCCATCCCCCTTTCTACTCTGATTTTGATGAGGGTAGCAATGTGGCCAACTAAAAACAATCACTTCACCCAGATGCCCTTCAGCAATTTCTGGCTAAAGATATATAGGGAAAAGATGTGGGGATAAAACTTCTGCAGAAGAGAACCCATCCATTTTTCCTTCTTATTCCTCCCTAGAGAGGATCATCAGGTTTAGCAAACAAAAATATAGTTTTCTCAGTTAAATTTGAATTTCAGGGCCTCCCTGGTGGCGCAGTGGTTAAGCGCTGCTCTGTGGAGCTGTTGGCAGCAGTGACGCGAGTTTGACGCCCGGCCGGGGAGAATCCCACGTGGCGCAGCAGACCTCTCCTGCCTTGCCCGCTGCTCCCCTCAGCAGTGTATTTCTGATCTGCCTGTTCTGCTCCCCACTCTGTCTCTGGTGAACCCTCTCGCCGCCCCACACCTCTGGCCTGTACCCCAACTTGCATGTATAAATAAAAAATAAATCTTTAAAAAAAATTTGAATTTCATATGCAAAACAGATATTTTTAGTATAAGTATGCCCCATGTCATATTTGGAACATACTTAAACTAAAACAATATAATGCACTGTTTATCTGAAATTTGAATTTAACTGTGCAAACTCTATTTTTATCTGGAGCAGAGATCTGGTGCCTGGAAATGCAGCAGTCATATTGTCATCATGGGGGTGAAGGCCACATGCTAACTATGGATACAAGGGGGAAGAAGGACCTTTTCTTAATGGCTTTACTAAGCAGTTCTACCAGCATTGGATAGTTTGCACCTGGGTTTTTTTTATTATGGGGAACAAAACATTAATTTGTTGAAACTATTGCAGTTAACTTTTCTATTACCCAAAACCATACCTGGGTCATATGACAAAACACTGGGAAACTGTTTAACAAGCAAGTAATATTGGGTTCTGTAGTAAAGAAAACAGGGAGAATAAGCATTGAGTGTTCATCTAGTGGTCTCTGCAATATTTTCCAACATTCGTTCCTTCTTCTTGCCTGCTTATAGGCCCCATTTTGTTCAGATAGTCACAGGACCTTTGATTACCACAGCCCCATTCCCAACTCCAGGCATGAGTTGTGATCTGTCTAAAGTATTAGTTGTAATCTTGGGTCCTTGATCAGTAACTGATCTGAGGAGTAGTCATGTGACTATCATGCCAGTGAAATTTAAATGGAAGTCCACTGAATTGGGCTTCTGGGAAAGTTCTCACTTGCCTAATTAAAAGTGACAGAGACAGTTGGAATGCACATTTTACCCTTTACCCTCACTCTTTTCCTGAACAGACCTTGGGCATGAGACTTCTGGGTGAAGCAGCCATCATGCAACATGATATGACTTATGAACACTGATTTTATTTATAATTTTTATTTTAATTTTGGGGGCTACATTTTTGCTCTTCCGTTATGTGCACATGTTCCATTCACCCTCCACCAAACTTCATGGAGCACTGATTTTTTTCATTAACTGAAAACAGTGATGATACATCTATAATGGGAAGATAAAGAAGAGGATATGGGTGTAGTATGAACTAACTAAATATTCACCTATCTTACTTTTTATTATAAGCTCTTAAATGTGTTAATTTTAAATTATGATTGTTATTTTTATTTTAAACATTTCAAGGCAAATCATTTAATATGACACATGTTCCCATGTGTATTGTATATCATTTTCCATGATGGTCTGTATCCCCTGAAAACCCGTGATTAAATACATGCATTCAAAATGAATCACATTTTAAATACTCAGAACTACAAAAGAACCAGAAAACGAAGAACCTTTAAGACAGTGGCTCTCAAACTTGAGGCATCAGAGTCACCTAGAGTGCTGGTTAAAACCTAAGTTGCCACCTCAGAGTTTCTGATTCAGTAGCTAGGGTGGGTCAAGGATTTTGCATTTCCAACAAGTTTCTAGTTGCTGCTGCTACTGCTGATTTAGGGACCATACTTTGAGAACTTATGTTTTAAGAAAATAACTCCTAAGTTATATTTCTATTAAGCTAACTTGACATACATAGTTTGCTTCAGGTGAACTTTACATACACAGCAATATCACATCTCTTCACACAAATCTGGACACTGTGAATTGGTATGCTTAGCACGAATTCACTGGTAGTGTCAAATAGGTTGGTGATTTTTTTTTTTTTGAGAATTGGTATCTTCCTCTTCTCTCATGTTGTAAGGAATAAAGAGAAGCTGGGAAGCAGATCCTCTTTCTTACAGAGAACTACCTCCACATGGTTTAGATGGGACTGATTCTACCTAGTCCCAACCCTTAAAAGGAAAGGCCATATGACCTAGCCTGGTCAATATCACACACTCCTCACTTCCCAGTTACAGAGACTAGGAAGAGCTCATATTCAAAATTGTGTCCATAGGAATTCTTCCTAAGACATTTCTACTCAGTCTATCCAAAAATTCTCCCTCTGCTCCTGCAAGCTGATAAGCTTTGGAGCTATTATCTTGCCTGCAAAGTGGAGGAGAACATCTGAGAAGGATGACAAAGAGTGCTGGTAATACTCGACCCCCCTGGACTGACCTTCACAGTTGTGTTGAGCTAATAAATTCATCCTATTTTTTCTCATGTTCGAGTTGGGATTCTGACACTTGAAGTCAACAGTTCCTGACCAATACAAATGAAAATAATTTTCTAGCATGCTTTAGAAATGCGTTCTTGTTTGGGCCTCCCTGGTGGCATAGGGGTTAAGTCTCAGTGCTATCACCCCTGTAGCCTTAGTTCAATCTCTGGCCAGGGAGCTAACTCACATATGGTACAGCAGACCTCTCCTGTCTCGCCCGCTGCTCCCCTTGGCAATGTATTTCAGTAGATCTGCCTGTTCCTCTCCCCACTCTGTCTCTGGTGAATCCTCTCACCCCTGTACCTCTGGCCTACACCCCAGTTCTTTGCAAAAATAAAAAAGAATAAATAAAGGATATGCTAGTTCAAAAAAAAGAAATGTGTTCTTCATATCTGAAGTACCATTTTGATATTTAGAATGGAAATCAAACAAAAGTAAATACAAAATGACAATAAGATGCAAAGGATGAAATCTCTATAAAACTATAGAAGAATGGGGATATAATGTAGCTAACACACAGTGGAGGCACACATCTCAGCCCTGCATTAATTGAGACCAGTTCCTCCACATCCTTTGTGACAGGTCTACTTCCTCACAGCTTGAAAGAAGTTCCTTTCCAGGAATATGAGAAGTAGGAGAAGACCTCAGCATGCCCCCAGACCATCTTCAAAAGAAGCTGTCCATGAGATGCAGAGTGCTGGCCATATGCAAAGTGTTTAGATTAGCTATTGCTCTGACTGGCAGCTGCACAGCCCATCACAAAAATTCCCAGTCACAACCTAACCCATGAGACAGAATTTTATCTTCATCATTTCATATACTATATAGTAATAGAATGTCAGGTATTTTGCTTTCATGATCTCGTTCAATTCTGACTACAGTTCAGTGAGGTAAACAGTTTCACTCCCTTTCCTAATTCACATGGTGGAGCCAAGATGCAAATTAGATTCTCTCAGATTACCAGACCCAAGGAAGAAAGGAAGGAAGACAGGAAGGAGAGAAATGAGGAGATAAAAGGAAGAAGTGCGAGATAGAGGAGATCTGGTGGGATTTCTGACAGCTTCCATTTCTGAGCTCTAGGCCCATTCTGAGGTCTAGCTGAATTCCCGTCTATAAAACCTCCCAATGGCCTTGATATAAACACGCCCTTTCTCTTCAGCTAACTTCAGTTTGTTTGAGTTACTTCCATCCAAAGAGTATTAACCATCACTACAAAGAAATTATTTTAGCAACAGACCAGCCCCTGCCATATAGCACAAGAAAGAACTTGCAACAGCAGTTATATAGCATCTCCTCTGCCCTAATAGCTCTTCATTATTCTCCCATTCACCTTTGGATCGTAGATTGTCTTGGTAGTAGGTGTGGCCTTACAGTGAGTCTGATACTCTGCTCTGAGTAGCTTAAGGGTTCCTTTCCACTTTCTGCCCCAGCCTGGGATACCAGCCTGGGATCCCTGAAAATCTAAACCTTACTTACAAAACCTTACTTACAAAATAAGTGCCCTAAGCATGTAAGGCTAAGGACCAGAGTGCCATGTAAGTGAACAGTCACTCAGGGCCCTTGTCTAAACAGCCTTCATATTCACTGCAGCAAGGAGGTGGGATAACAGCCAACCTTAGGTGTGGATAGCACATTTTGACCATTAGAACTGGTGATTTAATCACCTGTCATTTTACACACACACACGTATGCACGCACGCATGCGCACGCGCACACACACACTAACACACACACACATCATCTACAATGGCACATCAATTCAAACCAACAAATTCACTTTGTTCTAGATATTTGCACTAGACATTGGAAACATAACTAAAGTTTAATTATTTGGGAAGAAGGGTAAAACATGGTATTAAAGTCTCATAATGAGACATGCTATCCCTGGAAGCCAACTCAGGAGAAAGTAGGTGATAACACATTCACTGGTCAGCCTTTTCTTTCGGCAGCCTTTTCTCTTACCCCATTTCTTAAGTCATTTGGCCTTATTCTAATAACATGGGACCAGTCCAACATGGTATCCAGTGAACCCGTCGGACAGCCCAAAGTTTTTCAGAAAAGGACATCCTTGACAGCTCATCTGGGATTATTTTAAGAACTGAACTGGCAAGAATGACATGGGGTGATGCTCAGTTTTAAAAAGCTAAACTAGAAGCCAGATAAAGATTACTCTAATAACCAATGTCTTAACCATGGCCTCTGGGTCCTGCAGACGACACCCATGCATACCCCAGGAGAGGAAAGACCAAACAAGCAAATAAAATATCCCTATGCAAACCACCAGTAACAAAACCAGGTACCTACCAAAACCTAGCAGAAATGTGAGATTAAAGTAGGATAACCGCTATTCAGTTTCTATTCCAGTACGTTACATTACCAGATACAATCTATTTTCCCATAGTTTTCTGGGGAAGAGGCAAGTCAGGGTTTTCGTTTACTTCATTAATATTTCAGACGGTCTTTCAAATTTGGCAAAGATGACAAAAATTCATGTGCCTAGAAGAAAAAGTCTTTCAATTGCATCAGACAAGAACAACAACCAAAAAACCTAATTTACCAGGGTGTCAGAGGATGAGACTCCTGTCATTCCTGTTAATTTGGAGATTTTGTGACCCAAAACAATAAAAATCAAGCACCTGGGTGATTAATTCAGTATAATTTTTTAAAGGCAAATAAAACATCCATGCTTATTTGGAGGATTTACCCAGCTTTCATAGTATTCATCTCAGTGTGTATGACGCTCCCTCTCAAATACTCTGTGTTCATATGGTCAACAAGCAAGTTTTCCTTTATATGCAGTTTTACCTGCTATCTCTGAAGCTCCAAGCTGCAAACTTACCTTCACGCTCTTAGCACTGGAAAACAGGATCCAAAGCTCAGGAAGGACAGTTGCTGTTGGGTAGTAAGAAGGACACTCTGTGATTTCCAAGCTGAACATATTTGGGGCATTGGAGATTGACTTGTAGGGCTCAGTGCGGCCAGCCTTGTGACCAGGGTGGGGGAAGGGACACTCCTGCAGGGGAAGGGACAGATGCTGGCTGGCTCACAGACCAGGGTAGTGCCAGGTCTGAACAAAGCAGACCATGATCATAAGATGTTTTTGTTCCAAATTTTTTAGATTTTAACTTGGTGATGTTTTTATGGCAATGTTATATTTTAGACTTGACTTTGAAATGTTGGTTTATCTCCCTGCATGGTTCTAGCCCAGATTCTTTTTGGATCCTGTCTTGGAGGGGTGTTAGAACTGGAAGAGACCTTACAGATGACCCAGCCCCAACCCAGAGTCACCCATTTTATAGAACTTTTATGGAACTTCCAAGAGCCTGCAGAGGCCTGGGTCTGCTATCACATAGTGGGATGTCCCAGTTGGCAGCACTCAAAGTTAATTTGAGTATCTTCAACCTTTAGGTAATTAGAGCTTTGAGGACTACTGAGATGTTGATAATGTATCTTATAACATTGCAGTTACCTAAAGCTCTCAGATTAGGGCATTGCTTAGAAATTGTGGTCAGTGAGCTTGTGTATACGTTATGTTCATATATCTCTATCACAGCCTTCATAAAATCCTCCAAGATAATATTTTTGAAGGATCCAGGGACACCAACTGTTGGAAAGATCTTAGATCTCTCATAGAATTCTAGAGACCTGAGCCATGTGAGTAGCCTTCTAGTTCACATCTGCCTCTTCACTCAAGTGGTTTGTGACAGCTGCCTGCTAATGAAAAGGTAAGTGGTCATAATGATGGTAGAAATGGTAGTATGGCACTTGGGCATAAATGGAGGTGTAAATGCAGCTGGGGAAGGGTAGATGGAGGTGATAAGGTGCAGATAGAGGTAGTGGTGATGGAGGAGGAGGAGGTACGATCTCTGAAATGACAGAATAGGAGATTCTTGTTACTATTTTTTTTAACGATTTATTTTTTATTTATACATACAAGCTGGGGTACAGGCCAGAGGCGCGGGGTGGTGAGAGGGCTCACCAGAGACAGAGTAGGGAGCAGAACAGGCAGATCAGAAATACACTGCTGAGGGGAGCAGCGGGCGAGGCAGGAGAAGTCTGCCACGCCATGTGGGATTCTCCCTGGCTGGGCATCGAACTGGCGTCGCTGCTGCCGGCAGCTCCACAGCACAGCGCTCAACCGCTGCGCCACCAGGGAGGCCCCAGATTCTTGTTACTGTTAGTTATGCTGATCACTCTACAGAACCGGACCTGCTGTGATTACAAGTGTGAAATGATAAGGTCTTGACATTAGGGGTCTGGAGATCTTTGTTCCGTCCCCAGAATTATGTGACATTGAGTTAATCACTTCACCTCTCTGTGCTTCAGTCTTCATGGAGCAAAGTTTGCATTTAATAAATGGTGGCTTGTTAAGGGAAACTCATTTTTCTCTCTCCAAGTACTTTATTTACCCTTCCCTATGAAGTAGAAGCTTCTTACCTTTCTGAAGGCTTAAGAAAAGTGCTCTCCACTCCCCTCTCTATAGTCTTACTCCTACCTAAAGGAGAATGAGTGGCTTGTGTTCTTGATGAATTTGGGAGTAAAATGAGCATGTATCATGACTCAGATCCTTCTGCCTGCCCCAGAGAAGACCGAGCCTTCTCCTTTCTCTTCTTCTCTTCACAGTAAACTTCCCAGGACAGGCTCTTGGCCTGCAGCACAGGGAGTCTTCTAGTCTTGGGTAGATAAGTTTGATTCTGGAAGAAAGAATGAAGAAACTTGACTCTGGTAGTACATTCTAAACTAAATTCTGCAAGAGCTTTATCTGTCAGAAAGTTATTGTAATTTCTAGCTGTTTGTATCTTATTTCTCCTTTGATTCCAAGTATAGAAGGATTCTGAGCACAGAGGAAAGATTATAAAGAACTATCATTCTCAAATTCCAATGTGGGTGTATTAGTAAAAGAGCCTAAATGCTGTTGATTAAACTAAATGGTCTCTACATTTCCTTCTGGTTCTAATATACTGTGAGTCTATGTGTCTATGTCTCTGGAGCAAAACAAACATGGAGATGAGCCAAAGGTTGAAATTCCTAGTGGAAAAATTCCTAAGCTCTGACTCTCTTCTTGCTTTTCAACCTAATGAAGACTTCAAGCATCTTCCTCTTCTCCCCTTCCACCAGAGCTTTGTTTACCCTGTTCTGATCTGGACCTAATGAAGAATCCCCTCCACTCCTCCCTCACTGATACCCATAACCTCTTGTTCCTGCCCTGCTAATCTTTTGATGTAAGCAGCTCACACATTAACACTTTCCTCCTGCACTAAGGTCTCTTTCATCTCTGGAGAAAGGTTGTCTTCAAGGGGAGAAAAAGCCAATACACAGAGTGGCAGAGATAGGGGTGTGTGCGTGAGAGTGTCAACGCAGGAAGACACTGGGAGCACAGGATCGCTGCAGACGGGTCAAAAGGAAAGGAGTCCTGGAGCCGTCGGTGGTGTTTAGACTTTTAATGGTCTCTTGTAGAGAGGCAACCAGGTACAGGGCAGGCAATGGGGCCAGGGGGCCAAGATGCTGGCAGGCCTCCCAGCCCCCAGCAAATCTTTACTTTCTCGGGCTCTCTGGTGGCGTCCTGTGGTCTCTCTTCTGCACCCCAAACAGTCCTCTGCTCTACTCTCTGTTCGCTGCTGCTTCCTCTGCTTATAAGCCCAGTCTCTGGCCCAGGTGTGCCCACTCACACAGGCCCACAACCTACTCCAGGTGTCTGCCATCGGGCATGCGTGTAGGCCTGCAGAGGTCCATCATTGAGGGGAGGGCGGAAAAACCTGACAATTCTCATTTACCCTATAGAGAGTCACAGCGAGAGAGAGCACTAGTCCCATGATAACTTTGGGCAGCTCCATCCCTGCCCTTCCGTGTGGTTTAGTTTTGTGGGCCCAAAAACCATTGAGAGAAGATCAGGCCACCTCTTTTCTCTCCTCTTCTTACTCTTTAGCCTCTTTTCACATTACTGCCAAGGACAATGGTTCACCCAGACTTTAAGCACTGGAATAAATGCTTGGGGATTTTCAGTCCCTCCTCAGCAGCAGAGTGGTAACTGCTGAGACTCATAAATTGGCCTGGGGGAAAGGGAAAAGGTTGGACCCAGTGTTTCTCAGTCAGAGGTACCTTTCTTCTGCAGGGGACATTTGGCAATGTCTGAAGAGTGGGAGGAAAATACTGCTGGCTTTTAGTGGGTAGAGGATACTGCTAACATCCTACAATGTACAAGACACCCCTCACAACAAAGAATTAGCTGGCACCAACTCAAGAGTGGTGAGATAGAGAAATCTTAGATTAGACCATTCAGCCTCCTGTTTCTAGGCTCCAGCCTGCCTCAAAGCCAGGCGTAAAAAGCACTCCACATGACCCATCTCAATTACAGGCTCTACAAGGGGTGGGGGAGGGCAAAGATTCTTAGTAATTTGCAATGTTATCTCTGTGCCTCCATTACTTTGAGAGACCTGGCAGATGGAGGTGGTTATTCAGAGGGATGGATTCTCTTCCATCTCTTGGCCAATTGCCACCAGAACCCACCTGGATTTAACATAGGTCAGGATTTAGGCAGGCTTGACACAGGGTACTGGCATGGGAAGCAAAGTTCCATCAAGACAGACTGAGCTTTCTACTCTGGAGGGCCCTGCAAGTGTCAGGCCCTTGTGTTGGTGGGAATAGGCTGCATTTGGGAGCTTCTGCAGGTTTATCTAGAACTTTGTAGTGCCAGCAAGGCATGGGACACATTCTTGATCAGTCCAGGCAGATGGGTAAAGGAGAGTACTGGAGCCCTCAGTGACTTTCTCAGGCTTTTAATGATCTTTCTATGACACTTGCAGTGAGGCAACCAGGTACAGGGCAGGCTGGGGACCATGTGGCTGAGAGGCTGGCAGGCCTCCAAGCTCCTGGCAAATCTATATGCTTTTCTGGGTTCAAAGCAATGTTCTCTCATAGTCATTACGCTGCTCTCTGCCGCACCATCCTCTGTGATGCTGCCCTTATATGCTCAGTCTCTCAGCTCAGGTGTGTCCACTTACACATGCCCACAACATACTCTAGGTGTCCACCATCAGGCATGTGCACCTTGAGCCCATGCTCCTAAGCGCCTCCTGCATTCAAGGCTGCAGGTGATAACCACAGCACGCAAAAACCTGAGCTCTCTTCATTTACCCTACAAACTTTTACCCACGAGACATTTCCCATGAGCTGGGAGAAACTCACTCCAGTGTGTATAATTTTTGGCTCTCAGATTGTTTGTGCCAAATTTTGGCAGGTGGTACAAGATGATTGCCCCAGATTCTTGTTGACTTTAGCTACTTTTGAACGGTATCCAACGTTGAGGAGGGAACATATTTGTAGGGTAAGTAATGGTAAGGTTTTTACACTGCTGGCCTCTGTGGTTATCACCTGCAGTGTTGAATACAGGAGGCACTTGGGAGTGTGGGCACGGGGCATGCATGCCTGATGGTGGACACCTGGAGTATGGTGTGGACATGTGTAAGCAGGCACACCTGAGCCTAGAGACTCTAAATATGGCTGCAGCGGAGGACGGCTATGAGAGGACAGGATGAGCAATGACTGTGAGAGGAAGAGACCATGAGAGAAAGCCAGAGAGAGCCAAGGAGAAAAGAGTAAAGATTCAGCAGGGGCTGGGAGGCCTGCTGCCCTCCTCTCCCCACTCTTCCACACCTTCCCACACACACACACCCTCGCCCTGCAGATCTGCCACTACAACATTATGATAGCATCAAGACTTCAGGAGGGAAAAAATAAAAAGAAAGATTAGCAATATCTTAAAGGGAAACTGAGAAACCCGAAGAGGCCAGGCTGGGATTATGTAGTGGGTGTATCCTCTCCTTCCCCATCTCTACCTGCTGTGTGGCCAGCAACAGCATAGACCTCAGCCCACTCTGCATCACCACAGTTCATATTCTGCTATTCCTCTAGCACCCTAATCTCACCCCACCTCATATCTCACTGTTCACTGTTTCCCCAACCTTCAGTGTGACTTCCTCCTTCGTGTATTCAGCTCTCTAGTCAAATGCCATCTACCCAAGAAGTTCCTCTTTGACCAGCCCTTCTAAATATTTCCCCCTCTACTCTTCACTTCTGCCTTATTTGTCTATATGGCATTTCTGTCTAAAACCGTATTACAGATGTCCCCTGCTAGCCAAAAATAGAGCATTCCTATGAAATCTTTTGTAACCTGATATGGCATAAGGTGATAGACCAGTTATCACTAATTTATATGGAAAGTTTTTTTGAGCATCCCCAGACTAAAAAAATAACCTACCAAATCATAACAAATAACTCATAAAACCTAAAGTAACACTAACATATAGTAAGAGCAGGAATGATATAAATACACAGTCTATATAAAATAGGCTCACAGGGAAGGACTTAGCAGTAACATTCCTACTGCTTGGGGTGCTGCAGACCCTAGAACAGCTGCTGCAAACAAACTCTGAACACTATTTTTACTTCAACTTTTGTTGTAAAAGTGAATATCCTCCTCAAATTTCTTCCTTTTTTCCCTTTGTGTTTTGTTTTGTTTCTTTCCTTGGTTTCTTTTCTTTCTTTTTTTTTTTCTGTTCTCTTCTTTTTGTTTTGCATTTTTTTCTCTCTTCAGATTTCATTGGTTAGCAAAAACAGGTATTAATGTAGGCCTTTCATAAAAGTGAAGTAGTATAACACAAACTTTTGAAGAGCAGGGAATACCTATATATGTTTATTTATTCATTTATTGTCTGTTCCTTTAATGTGGCAGGGACTTTGTCTTGTTCACCGATATATCCCTGCTACCTAGAATAGAGTGGTTCATAGTTGGTTTCAAATCCTGGCTTTACTAACTACACGATCTTGAAAAAGTTACCTATCTTATTTTCCCTTCAATTTCCTCAACTGCAAATGGTAATAATCATATCTGTCTCAAGGTTTGTTATGAGAATTGATCAAATCAATATATAAAATCTTAGGTCAATGTCTGGCCACAGGATATAATTAGTATTAATTAGAAATATCATAATTACTGCACTGTCGGGAAGCTCGTGAAAACTCTGCTCAGAGGTTTAGTGAGTTATGGTGGTGGGGTTGTATCCCTGGCAGTTCACAGGATTGAAGCAGCCAATTCTTTGGGAACCCAAATCCTCCTGCAGACCCTGCACTAGGGTTCTTTTCTCTCTGCTGTTCCTGCCTTCTGTTGTCCTCTGTAGGCCTATGTCATGGCTGGCAAAAACTGATAGTACTGGGGACTCTGCAGGTAATATATTTCCCAGAGAAGAATGAAGCTTTACTGGATGGCAAACAGTCCCTGTACTTAAGCCAGCAGTAAGTTTGGCCCCTAAAAAAGCTGCTGGTGGAGCCAACTGTTTGGCAAATACAATTGGGAATCATGGTGGCCACAGAGGATCTGCAAGTACCTAGGAATTCATCCCTTGGACAGGCCTCAGGAGTGCAAGCTCTCATCTCCTCTCTCCAGCACTACCCCCCAACCCCCTACTCCCCACCCCCACCTGACACCGTGTTTCCTGAGTCAGGGGACTGTGCTCTGGTCAATTCAGTTAATCTGAGCCACCCTGGAAAGTCACTCTTCACCGCATGCTGCATTTCCCATGTGTGTCACAGTGCGGGTTGAGTGATCTTCACACTGACAGCCTGAAGAGGGCGGTGGAAAGCCACACCTCTGGAGGTGTCTGGCAGGTAACACATCAACGAAACCCAGGAGACACTGATACTGTCTGATTAAGATAAAATGGGAGAAAAGATTTAATTTTCAATAGTGACAAAACTCCCAAGATATCTAGAAATATGAACTTGACTAGAAACATGCATCTTATAGGGTCTATAATGATAAAATTTTCATAAGAAACATAAAATAAGGAACCATATTTCTGGATGGGAAAGCTGAATAGACCAAATACATTAGCTACTCAGAAATCTATACAATTTAAATACAATTCCAAGGGCATTTTAGGTGAGGATAACCAAAAAGTCATAGCAGAATATTAGCTTATAATTTATTGAGCTTTTACTATATGTCAGGAGCTGGGCTGAGAGATATACATACATACCTCAGTTAATCCTCACAGCAACCCTATGAAGTCATTATTATTTATGAAGGAAAGTGTTGGACAGTGTTTAAGAGCAGGAGACCACATGGCTTTGGACAAGTTACTTACAACCCTGAAACTCAGTTCCTCACCTGTAAAATGGGAATAATATTGCCTATCTCAAAGGTTTATGGTCAGGATTAAGTGAGCTAATACACATAAGACATTTATAATGATGTTTGGAAAGCATAAGCACTTAATAAACATGAACTACTATTCTCGTAATTTTCAGATGGGAAGCTGAAGCCCTGAGTGGACAGAGTAATTTACCTAAGTTGACACAGCTGCTGAATGGCTGGACTGGTCTGGGGGATGGAGTAAGGAGGTTTTTCTATAAGACATAGAAAATTACAAAAATCATAATACTTAAAATAAGAGGCATACTTTATATATTTATATATGCCTTACAAAATAAGTTCTGAAAAACTAGCCAAAACCTCCCCCAGTTATTTTCTTTATCTCCATTCAAATAGCCAGGCCATTTCATACTTTGCCTCAGGGTAGGTATGTGAATGCAGAAAGGTGAGATAAAAGGAGTTTCTTCCTTTAGAAGAATAGGCCTAGGCCTAGACTGAAGTCTGAGGGAACAGTGGTCATGAGAAAGATCAAGGCTGCTCTCTGCTCACCTCCCTTTACCCCCCCACCCCCCACCCCCC
>PVIJ01022861.1:0-15296 GCA_004024925.1 Scalopus aquaticus
ATTTATTTATTTTTTATTTATACATACAAGCTGGGGTACAGGCCAGAGGTGTGGGGCGGCGAGAGGGTTCACCAGAGACAGAGCGGATAGCAGAACAGGCAGATCAGAGATACACTGCTGAGGGGAGCAGCGGGCGAGGCAGGAGAGGTCTGCCACGCCATGTGGGATTCTCCCTGGCCGGGTGTCGAACTCGCGTCGCTGCTGACAGCTCCACAGCACAGCACTTAACCGCTGCGCCACCGGGGAAGCCCAGGAGTTTTAATTTGGGAGAAACTGCAAATAACTTAATTGCCTACAAAAGTGAGTATATATGAATAACTATAGTGAATCTACACAATGAAATAATTAAAATAACAATTAAAAACAAAGAAGAAAATCTATATTGATGATATGGAATCAGCTAAACCATTTTTGAAACGTTTTAACCATGAACCATAGCAAAACAAAAATACCATATATGATTACTTAGTACACACACTTTTTTATAACTGAAATTTCATGATATAAAACTTAGGTTTTTACTCACAATGCATTGATCTACTCTATTGGATTCTTCATATTTATTCATTGAATTGAAAATATACTGCTTTGACTCACTAAATTGACTTGAAACCACATTAATATATACGACTTGCCACAGTTTGAGAAAAAATTAACCTGCAAAACATAAATCTTATCTAAAATAAATAGCAAGGGGAAAATATGTTTAAGGATACTGCTGTCATTTTAATGAAAGAAAATTAAAGGGCACTATGAATGTTATATTTATAAATGCATGGAATCTCTGAAATGTCTCAGGAACTGGCAACAGTGGTTACTACTATAGAGGTTTATTAAAGGAGTTGAGAAGAGGGTAACTTATTTTTAACATAGAACCCTTTGGAAAATTCTGAATTTTGTTCTATTTTAATTTGTTTCCCGTTTTTTAAACATGCTCCTAGGAACCTCAATTGTTCTGTTAATCTAAATTATCCATGAAGAATTAATATCTTCCCTATCTAGGACATGACTTTCTGAACTACTGAAATTTAATGTTATGCTATGTTTCCATATATTTTTATTGTCTTTCATGAGAATGTTTTATTGTGATGTGAAATTGACCTAATGATTTCAAATTGTTTTATGTTACATGACTACCTAAAACAAGACCAAATATTTTTTTTTTTAAGATTTATTTATTTATACAAGCTGGGGTACAGGCCAGAGGCGTGGGATGGTGACAGGGTTCACCAGAGACAGAGCAGGGAGCAGAACAGGCAGATCAGAAATACACTGCTGAGGGGAGCAGCGGGCGAGGCAGGAGAGGTCTGCTGCGCCATGTGGGATTCTCCCGGCTGGGCGTTGAACTCACATCGCGAGCTGTCAACAGCTCCACAGCGCAGCGCTCAACCAGTGCGCCACCAGGGAGGCCCCAAGACCAAATATTTTGAGAGGGCATGAATCAGACCCTGCTTAAAATTACACTGGGCACATATATTTAGGATAAAATCTATTTTCAGTCAAAAACAAAATAAAAATTTGTTTTCATTAGAAGTAAATTTCAAAATCATTATAAGTTTGTAAAACGAGTAGAAAACATTTGTCTCAACGGTAAAGTCTACTCCACAAAAAAACTTTCAAAACTGTTTGAGTTCTTATTAATAATTAAAACCTAGCAAGGGTAGTGCAAAGTTTGCTCAAAATCCAATTACTTAGAGGAAAAATTAAAATTTCAGTAAAAAAGCAGCATTTTTTGTCACCAGTGATATCTACAAGTCTATAATTTGTTTCCTGATTTTAGAGGTTAAGTCTGAAGTTGTTCCATGCATTAAAAAATTAAAGTTTATGGCAAGCGTACTTCAAAAATGATTCTAATAATAATACAGGAGATGGCAGGTGTTCTATAAGGACTTTTTTCATGTGTCGTTGTTACATGTAGAGGACCATAAATTCAAATAACATGCAGGGTACATGAATGGCCTACAGTGATGCATCTGAGTCCGTGAAAATGCTGTAATGTTCTTTGGTGTGGTCAAGCTCAAGTCTATTTCCATTTAGAGAAGTTTCTGGACTTTGGGCAATGGCTATGTTACTTTGGTAGTGACTGCTGGCTATGTACACCTCAATACTGATTCAAAAAGGAACTTTTCAAAGAAAGCCAAAGCTTAGGCTTTATAAGATACTAGAAATGTCAGACCCTGAAAAGATCTCCATCCAGTAAACATTAAGAACTCCCAAAGCCATGCTAAAGTAAATTCCTGACTGGGTTTAACAAATAAAAGATGGACACGGGGATTTGGCAGGATTCTCTTCCACCAAAGGACTTCACAAACATCACATCACACACAAGTATAATGTGAAAAATGTCAACACTACTGATCCTTTTCCAGTGCCAGAGACTGGTTACCTGCACATATGCTATACATGTGTTCCTCAAGAGTGACAGGAAAATGGCATTATGGAGACACTGGAAATGGATTTATACATAATCTTAGAGGTCAGACTTTCTGGAAAGTTGCATTTAATGTTTCACCTATGGGTATAATGTCCAAGACCAGTTCTGCTTCAGGCTTAATATCCCTCCACTATATAAGACATACATCAGCCCCTGTGCAAAACTGTAACTCCTACTGACATTAAATTATCACTCCCAATGGCTAATATTAGAGCTACAAGTAAACCCTTACATGATGCTCCCTCCAAGATACAATTTCTCTTTCAAAATGATTCAAGTCTTCTTCTTTAAGTCAAATAAAGTTTCCTTACCAGAGCTGCAAACAAGTTTTTTCTATCCAAATGGATTCTCTTTTCTGTTCAGAGAAGCCCTCAGCCACCCTCATCCCCTTTTTTTTATATGTTGTTCTCCAATTGTTGTTAACAATCCCCAGCTGCACCAACTCCCACATCCATTTAAAACCTCTCTCCTGGCTTCACATCCCACTTTCTTGTAAGGAAATCAGAACTCTAAAATCAAAACCGTCTCCTGCTGGATGGTTGCCAAATCCTTTGCCTTAGGTCGAATGATTTACCCTAAAACATTTTGCACAGTTTAAGTTATTCAGTGAATAAAGGGAAATTCACTTTTAAAATGGTAAGAATGAAGAAGTGTAAATAGAACAGCCTCCACTTATCTTTGTAGATTTTCCCCCCTCTGGTTGGTAGGTTCTTTATAACCCAGTAGGGGGTTCACACAAAGACGCTTTACTGTCTTGACATAGGATCCTTAAGACTTATGTAATACTTGTCCCATTATAGCCATGAAGTAGCTCTAAGTTGGCTTGTTTCCCTGAAAAACTTTCACCACTAAACTGTCTTGGGAGCCATGGGGATGAAGTTCTATAGAACCCCAGATACACTAAGCCAAGCAAATAATTATTCCCTTTCCAACACTCTAATTTGTTCAAGACTAAAGGATTCTGACTAAAAAGAAAGAGAGGGATGTGGGTCAAGTAGCATTATAAGCCATGAAGGACATTACAGTTCTTTTCCTGTTTTTATCACTTTATTGTACTAGAAACTGCAGGAAATAGGGGGCCACTGGCTGGGACTTGGAAGTTCTCTGATGAACCGAAAAAACATTCAGGGAAGTGAGTTTTATTAAAACATGATTTCATTTATTCAACAAATTTTTTTTATGATTTATTTCATGCTAGGTTGATCTCTAGTAACCTTTGAGAAGATGAAAATTGACCATAAATTTGCTAAAGTGTTTTTTCTGAGAGTTTAGGAAAAGCACAGTAAAGTAAATAAGTAACATAAAATTATTATGTTACTTACATAACATATCATAAAATTTGTGTTAACAAATCTTTGCATTCTTTATTTCAGATGGAAAACTGTGTGGCAAAACAAAAAACCTGTGTGGTGAATTATAGATGGGACTAACTCAAGATGGAGAAGAAAATTACAAATAAAAATCTATTTCAATTTTTTTAAAAGTATATTAATGATATCTATAGGAAGAAAAGTTCTGTCAAACAAAGTGGATTATAGCTACTTATAATCAATATCTGTTTTAAAATGAAAATGAATTCTGAAAAATATAAATTTCAGAGCACAACCTCACAGATTAAAGCAGCTGTTAAAAAGTTTAAATATTGTGTCCGGCATTGCACCTTACACCCAGGAAAAAATTACTTATTTCGCTTCCTCCCTTATAATTCTTAAATAAAAACCAAGATGCCATCCTATCTCTTAAGATTATGGTGAAGACGTAACCATCCCAAAGCACTGCTACTCAATCCCACTAAAGAAACAAGCCTTCAACCATGACATTGTGCTCTTACAGAACAAAGTTTTATATTTTTAAGACAACTTATAAATATCATATACATTTCCATAATTACCTCTTTTCTCACTACAAGTCTAGTACCTAATCTGCCTTCCCTTTGAGGATTATGTTTATGATCATGTGAGCCCAGCAGGGTGCTTAGTCATAGGAGGTATGTGCCATGGAAATAAGTGAGACTACTGGTGGATGAAGATCCTTTGAAATACCTATGTTTACATATGCTCACCAAATTTTTAATGCCAGTAAAGACAAAAAGTGGTTTGGAATTTTAACTAACAGTAAAATGACCATTTATTTTTTTGATGGTTCAGGAAGCATCAATTTAACATCTAAAATTTTTAAACCATAGCATGTTTTGGTAACACTGACAAAAAGTTTACTAGTTTTGAAAGAGGCAGGGAGGAGAGGAGGGTAGGGGGGAGACCATGTTTAAGTTCTAACTGGCAAGTGAAGAACAGTGTGATTTGATAAAGCTAGATCTAAAATGATAAACAGACTCATTATCCTTTGAGGTAATTATGTAAGAAATGGAAAAAATTCTTACAGGAGAAATAACATACTATGCCATTTATATGGGGTTTAGACAGGGCCACGTGGGGACTTCAAAGATATTAGTAACAAGCAATTGCTTAAGCTGGGTGATGGGTCCACAGGTGTTCATTTTATTATTGTCCTTTGTAAATTACAATTTAATTACATTCTCCTTTTAAAAGTACATGAAACATTTCATAGTAAAGAGGAAAAAAAAAACAAAGAATTGGGGGTAGTTATATGAATGAAAGCAATATTCTGAACAAAATTTAAATCACCATTATAAACATATTTCTGGATAGCAAAGAATTAGATGTTATTTTGAGTAGGTGAGGTAACAATGGGAAAGTAACATTTACCATGTGTGCTCATCAGAAGGTCAAGCTGTGCTGTGAGCCTCAAATCTATTTAGGATGACGGAGTCCACCACAGGCTTAGCACAAAGGTTGCTGGCCAAACACTGTCTTTTTACCCCTACTAACTCCTATGACTCCTGTTCTGAATTGCTGAAGATTTTCCTTAAAAAATGGAGTCTGTTTCTCATTGATCCTCACACTGCTTCCTACTAACTAAGGAAGGAATCCTATATGTCACAGGGATGGTCAGACTCTCATCAGCATAGCAAGGGGAAGCTATAAGGTAAGAATTGTACCCACATAGTGAGACTGATGGTTTTTGCCATATTTGAATATATTCTAATTACTGGTATGGAAACACAAGCTTAAAACAGAAAAGGACTCTTTTTCTTTCCACCGAAAGGCTTGATGTGTCTTTGTTTACACAGTTATCAACCATTTTACATACACTGTCCTCCATAAAGCACTTCTGTAGAGGGCTGGAAAACACATGTAATTGTACTTTAGCAGGTAAAAAAAATATATTGTTGGTGTTTTTTTTTTTTATTTAAAAGCTGAGAGAAAACTAATTCTTTTCAGCTGCTTCATTATAGAGGCAAACATTGCTTTGTGTTAAATCATGGTTTGTAGGCTGAATTTTGTCAGCACCTCATGATAGGGGTAGGGTGTAGGAGGTTAGTATAGTGTGGCAAACATATTCATATAAAAATTGTCCCTTTACAAGACTGCTTGTAAATACTGTATTCTGCGATCTATTTAAACAGTTTCCATATCTTCTTGTTTCAGAACACTCATCATTATCCAACATTTCTGACCCATATTTGTTGTTGTCGTTTTTAAGAGTATATGAGGATATCTTATGTGCCATTTCATTATTCTGGAAGAGTGGTAAATTTCTTTTAAAATTTCTGCCTAATAATCAACAAGGAAATTCCATTTGGCACTTAATTCAATTATCCAATAATTATTGGATGCCTACTATGGAGGGTAAGTACAAAGTTAGGTATGACACAGTTCCTATCCCCAAATGATTTAATCTGGTGGTGTAATTCTCAGAAGTAGTGAAATCTTCTAATAATTAAGATATTTCAACCCCCTGTACCCTCCATGTAAGTCACTTGAAGTAAAAAACCTATAATATATTCCTTTTAAATAATTGGGTTCAGAAAAAAATGTTAGGAAGTGGTGGCCTAGAGGGAGGGGTGGACAATTTAACGCACGTCTGGGATGTGCCCTGGTGAGAGTTACAAGGGATGCCAAATGCATGTTGCAAAAAGAGCACAAGGAACAAATCCTTTGATGGAAGGGCTTCTAGAGGATTCCAAGCAGATTCCTATCTGTCCTGGTTCATAAAGAAAGAACGTAATTGGCACAGGGCATTCCAAGCACAGGTAACAACATGTGAAAGTTACTGGGGAAGAACATGACCCTTTGGAAGAAAACCAAGCAATGTGGAGTGACCAGACTTAGTATTTTGAGGATGAGTGAAGGAAATGTTGGACTAGTCAGAAATCACACCATAACTGTGTTCTGGGGTGAGACAGGGAAAGGCTTTTCCCAACACATTAAGTAATTCCCATTAAACTTCTAGGGAAATGAACAGCAGAGGTTGCATGTGTTTGTGTGTGTGTGCGCGCGCGTGTACCTCTGTGTGTGCGTGTGTGTGCGCGCACACCATGTGACAGTGAGAGATAAAATTTTTATTTCAATATACATAGAAAGTTATTCAACATTTACCATAGACACATAGTAAACTGATTACATATACCAATATAGCTCTTGTTTTGACCACTATCCCTCTGATCTTGGGATTGTGGCATTCTACATCCAACTAAGTCAATTCTCATTTTTACCCTTTCTGCTTCATGACAGTCCACTTCTCTTCTGACTACCCCTGTCTTTGAACCCATAGCTAGGTTCTCTGGGCCAGTCATAGTTATGTTTAAAGAAATAAGTCTTTTGTGGGAGATGAATAGAGTTGGGGAAGCTAAGGAAGCAATCTGGAAAAAATGTTGTAAGAGACTTCCGAGTAGGAGAGCAGTGATCATATTTGTCCCAGAGAATCTGAAAGAGGAGAACTAGGGCCACCGATGCAAACTGAAGTCTAATTGTCTGAACTACCTAAAAATGTAGGACAGTACCTTGATTTGTCATTGCAGTTCTTGGGACAAATTTGAGAGTCATTTGGCTATAAGGGGATTTAAAAGGTTCATTAGTTATGTATCACTACATAATTTATTTCAAAATGTAGTAGTTTTAAAACTGAAAACATGTATTATCTCAGTTTTTGTGGGTGAGGAATTGAGGTGTTACATTATTGGGTGGTTATTGCCTCATGAGATTTCAATCTCCACATATAAGAAATTTGCCTAGGGCTGCAGTCACCTGAAAGCTCACTCAAATCTGAGGCTATTGGCAGGAAGCCCCAGTGCTTCACTGGCTGTTGGAAAGGTCAAATTTTTTGCCATGTGGGCCTCTTCATAATGTTGCATGAGTATCTTAATGATGTGGTAGTTGGTCTTTCCCAGAGAACAACCCAACAGAGAGAGAAAGAAGAAGTCACAATGCCTTTTGTGACCTAACCTCACAAGTCATACACTATCACTTTGGCATATTCTTACATATTGGAAGAGAGTCTCAAGGAAAGGGGAGTTAAGTTCTTGAAAACAACTTATGGACAAAGAAATTGTAACAATGCCACACAAGAGGACTTTGAAAGTTCCTTCATACCTGAGAATAACCAACTCTATTCATTAATCAGTAAACAAAAGACAAACCTTTACAGTGCCCTGTATTTGAGTTATCCCACCCTGGAAGTAGTTCATTGGGATTCTTGCAATTGATGTATTTGTCAAGAAGAGAAACTCAGTAATGGATTACTGTAAAATAGTGAGTAACTTCTCTAATCACAATGATATTAAACAAGAAAGCAACCACAAAGAGAAAACCTGAAAATCTTCTTATATGTGAAGATTGAACAACACACCACTGAATGACTACTGAGGACTAATGAGGAAATCAAAGTAGAAGTTAAAAAATACCTGAATCAAAGGAAAACTAAGACATAACCTACCAGAATATCTGCAATGTAGAAAAAAACAGTTCCAGAGGGAAGTGTACAGCAATACAGACCCTCATTAAGAAGGAAGAGTTCAAATAAATAATCTAACCTTATAACTTAATGAACTAAGAAAAAAAATGAAACCAAAGGCCAAGAGAAGGAAGGAACTAATAAAAGTTGGCGTGTAAATAAATGAAACAGAAGTTAAGAAAAAAGTCAATTCAAAAGGTTGATGAATCCAAAAGCTGGTTCTTTGAAAAAACAAAACAGACAAACCACTGGGTAAAAATCATTAAGAAAAAAAATGGGAGAAAACACTAATAAATGGAATCAGAAGTAAAAGAGAAGAAATTATGACATACTCAGAAATTCAGACTGTCATAACAGACTATGAACAGCTTTATGCCAACACTTTGGAAAAACTGAAAGAATTCAACCAATTTTCAGAAGCATACAATCGTCCAAGAAGATTGTATTTCTTTCTTCCACAAGAAATAGAAAACCTGAACAGATCAATTACAAGAAATAAAGTTGAAACAGTAATCAAAAATCTCCCCAAAAATAAAAACCCATTACCAGATGGTGTCACTAGTAAGTTCTACCAAACTTTCAAAGAGCAACTTATATCTATTCTTCTCAAAGTCTTCTAAAATATTGAGGGAGAGGAAATGCTTCCAAACACATTTTGTGAGGTCAACAGTATTCTGTTACCAAAACCAGACAAAGGCATCACACAAAAAAGAAAACTACAGGCCACTATCTCTGATGCACACACATGAGACCCCTGAGATCTGATTTGTCCCCTCCATTTTCTGAAGACACTGCTAAAATGAAGGAGCCTGTAAATCAGAAATAAGGCCTGTACAAAATACTGATTATACTGATGCCGTGATTTTAAACCTCTCAGCCTCTAGAACATTGAGAAATAAATTTCTATTGTTTATATTGTCCCACCTCCACCCCACCCCCATATATAATAAAAAATATCATATAGGGCCTCCTGTTCGCTTCTGGATGAATGAATTAGAAAATCCACTCTGAGTGGATTAGAAAAGGGTACTCCTGTGGGTAGAAACAGATCCCACAAGTTTGTACCTTGGTAAACAGAGGATGGGCTGTGTTTCATCACCACTGGTGTACTTGGCTAGACACAAAAAAATCATACACCTGCATGGACATCTGAAGACTTGCAAAATGCTCTTTTGACCCTTCCTTACCACAGTGCTATGAGTAGGACAGTGCAGACATCCTTATTTGACAAATAAGGAAGTGGCATGGAACAGTAACAACTGTGCATGAAAGTGTCAGAGCTAATAAGCAATGGAGTTAGGAAGGTCTTGTAGGCCAGTAGCTCTTCACAGAGTTCTGATTCCTTTCTGGGAGGGGAAATAGGAAGAAACCTTTTTCCATGTTACTGTGTATATTGTTACAGATGATTTCAAAGATTTTGTGGACTAAAGCAGGAGATAAATAGATGGTGCAATAGTCTCAATATTGGATTTTGGTAAAGGTCCTAGGTTGTAAGCCGATTTGAAAAATATGCTCTAGTCATATGCTCAGAAATGAATATTCATTTTTTAAATGTTTACTATGCAAAAAAGATTAGTAGACTAGAGATGACTAGATATAACAGATCGTCCTAGTCTTCCCAGAGTTTATTAACTTAAGGATATAATTTTTTCCATGTCTTGAAAATATGAAAAAGAAAGAAAGACAAACACATAACATACACATCCAACATACCAAGAAGTGTCTGCTTGTTCTGGGTGGAGTCAGGCTCTGCAGAACATCTGCAAGATCGCAGAACAATCACTCCTCCAAGCACTCCATCTTCACTGGCCAAGAAAGGTGAACCTAGGCAGAAACCACTAGTTGTGATTTTTCAGTGAATTTTACATTTTTAACTTTCAACTTTTGTTTTATTACTAAAACAAAAAATGTTGTATAAATAAGATATTAAAAGATATCCATTTGCTGACAATCACTATTGTTCATACCTTGTACAGGATTGATAGCAAAGGAAGGTTTATGCCTAAATAGGGGCCATTTGGCAAAGACAGTGTCAGATGCCGCCAAGAAGATTTGAGTGGGGGTGGAGCACATATTATTGTATTCAGAATAGAATTGGAAACACTACCAGATTAAAGAACCAAAACACAAATACAGGAAAAAATGCTCAGCAACTCCCTTTGATCAGCACTTAGGGATCACTTACCAGGCTCTCCCTGCTGTAAGGGGCATGCCACCAAAAGCTTTGATTTACAACCTTAAATTCAATTTTAAACAATAAGCCACAAACTTTATTACAAACATTTAAAAATGCTCCTGATGGTTTACACAAATAAGAATGAAACTGTATTTCTGAGAGTCTGGTGGTTAGAAACAACCAGGCCTCTTTGAAATCTCACACACTGAGCTATTGTGAGCATTTCAAGAACACTACATTTTAAAACCCCTCATTTTTCCTCCCCAAGGACATCTTCTTCAAACATCTGGCATAGCAAGGAAGCACGTGGAAAACAAATGCAAAATTAACCCAAGCACTATCAAAGAAAGTACTAAAATAAAAACCAAGCAAATTGGATTTGGGGGGAGCTTCTGGTTAAACTTAGTAGATTAAACACATGCATTTATCTCCACTGCTTCCCCAAATCCCAGAAAACTGAGGGAAGTAGTTGCTTACCAAGAGAAGATGAAACCTAAGTTTCTGGGGGTGAGGGGAAAGTTTGGAGTCACCTATAAGAAGCCACCCAGGTTCATCATAAAACCCAAAAAGGATCAGAAACTGGAGGCTTCAGGCCTCCCTGGTGGCGCAGCAGGTTAAGTGCTTTGCAGCGGAGCTGTCCGCAGCGGCAGCGCGAGTTCGACGCCCGGCCGGGGAGATTCCCAAATGGCACAGCAGACCTCTTCTGCCTCGCCTGCTGCTCCCCTCAGCAGTGTATTTCCATTGATCTGCCTGTTCTGCTCCCCACTCTGTCTCTGGTGAATCATCTCGCCACCCCACGCCTCTGGCCTGTACCCCAGCTTGTATGCATAAATAAATAAATATTAAAAAAACAAACAAACTGGAGGCTTCAAGTTCCTACTAAGGCAGGTATGCAGAGTGGGACTATAATGAAGATGGTTGAAAGTATCCAAGATCCTCTAGACCTATCTAGTTCACAGCCTACAAGCTAAGAATATTTATTTTACATTTTAAAGGGTTATTTTTTAAAAGGAAGAGAAAGGTAAGTGTATGTGATAGGGACCATGATATAGACCCAAATCTAAAATCTTTGCTTTCTGTTCCTTTAAAGTAAGTTTGTCAACCCTTGACCTAGAGCCCCAGCTTTCAATCTCCTCCTCAACTCTTTAGAAGCCAGAATATATACTTTCTAGAGGCTGAAACAGAAAGACTTGAGAATTGGAAGCATCAGACTTAGCCCAGGACAAGAGAGTCTACCTACTGAAATCGGGGAGCTCAAATGAAAGTCTTTATGCTAATTGGTGAAGTACCCAAATCCCTTCACCTAACAGCTTACAGGTTACAAAAAGCCATGCTAATATCTTCAAAGAAAGAAACTAGATAATTCCTTTCCAGCCACTCAATCAGCTTAATCAGATCAAGAATAAAGACCTACTTGAGAGACTCTCAAAATATTGCTTATCCTTGCCTTCTGGTAAAGGCTTCCAGATGCCAAGAATGACTCTACATAGAAGATTTTTTCAGTTCAGCAACTTGGTACTTAATTAAAGAATACAGACAACCTACTATGTTCATTAGTTGTTTCAGTTAGGCCCTTAGGAAAGACACAGAACAAAAAAAGCAAAACAGTAACAATAGGGAAAACTTAGGCAAATGCATTGAGTAGAAGAAACATTAACAACGACAAAAATGTTAGAAGGACAAAGATGAAATATAAGAAAAAAATCAGAAGAACAGACCAGAAGGTCCAATATCTGAATAATAGGATTCACAAAAAGAAAGATAAAAGAAATAAAAATTCAAAGAAAATAATTTAAAAACACTTCCAAGAATTGTAGTTCGACTTCCAGTCTTTTCAATTCTGAAAAGACTTATCAACTTCTCAGCACAATTCATGGGGGTGGGGGTAGAGCACCATGGAGATGTATCACGGTGAAATATCAAAATACTAAAGACAGCAAGAAACTAAAAAAATTCCCAGCAAGGAAAAAAGATCATGTGAAAAACAAGGGAACATAATAACATTAGATTTCTCAATATAACACTGAAAATTATGATATTAAGAGGCACTCTTCAAATTGCTGAGGGAAAACTATTTTCAACTTAGAATTCTATACCTGACTATAATGTCAATTAAGTATGAATGTTAGATAATGCTCTACAAAGTCTCAAAAATTTACCTTTCAGTCATTCATTCTCAGAAAACTGGTAGGATATTTTGGCAAAATAATGGGGTTGGGGAAAGATCTGGAAACAGGATACAAAACAATAGAAAACAAAGGGATTTCCGGATGACATAAGGCAACACAGGAAGCTCAGAAGGTCAACAGTACAAACTGGAGCAGAAAGGCAGAGGAATCTGGAAAGATATTTCCAAGGGGGGGAAAAGTTAAACTTAGAGCATATATGTTGAATTTGGAATTATTAAGAGGAAATATTCAGATTTTGAAGTAAGTCTGAGAATGAAAGAAGAGATTGGAACAACAACAACAAACCCCTAAAAAATGATGAGGCAAACATTCCCTGCAGAAAAAATTAAGAATTTGTGTAAGAAAGGCAACAAAATCACACTATAGCTCAGATGTCAAAAGATAGAGTCAAAGATGAAAACTTGCAGAGTTCACGAGCTAAAAGAGAGAGAGAAAATGTATTAACAAGAAAGAGAGGCAGGCACAGCTATGTGTAGTTTGGGGTTGGAAGTAAAAGGATATTAAATCCTCACATTCCCCAGTGTGAAAATGAAAATATCTAAATTTGATATCAAATAACATATAAAATCGGAAATTTTAAATAGTAAAAGATGCATATTATGTTGAATCATATATGTAAGTTCTAGAGGAAGTAACTAAGAGAGTTAAAGAGAGAGAGATAAAAGTAATAGCCTTAAGAGGAAACTGAGGGCGGGTGGGCCAGAAAATGACTCATTTTCATTATAAGTGGGGTATATAGCTTTTTAAACCACATGCATGCCTTGCTTTGCAAAGAAAAACAACATAAATTGAAACTGTGGGGCTAATTTTTTAATCCTCAGTTTTATATCAAAGGGAGAAGGAAACTTGGGAACTCACAGTCACTGAGTTCCCTACACCGGGTGGTGTTATTTTATAGACGAAGAACTTAAGGCTCAAAGAGGTCCAGTGACTTACAATTACCATGTTACAGCTGAATAGGGAATGTTACTCTCTCCCCTCATCTGTGTTCATGGTGCTGTGTTGCTTTGTTATAATGCCTTTTTTTTCTGATTAAATTTTGCATTATTTTTTTTATTGTTATTTATGTCTTTTACATTTTGTATTCCCCTTGGGCAGCCCACCACCAATTCACCTGTGATCCCTCTCCATGGTGCCCTGTATTCGCCTCTCTTCCATTTTGTGCCCTTATCGTCCCCCCCCCCCCCCACCGCTGAGTGTCTCTCTCCCACCCGGCCTACCTATAGTCCTGTTATAAGTGAAACCATTCGATATTTTTCTTTTTCTTTCTGGCTTATTTCACTGAGTATGATGATTCCCTCTAATTCCATCCATGTCGCTGCGAATTGCATGTGTTTATCTTCTTTGAATGCTGAATAGTATTCCATTGTGTATGTGTACCACATCTTCTGGATCCAATCTATTTTTGGACATCTGGGTTGCTTCCATACCTTTGCTATAGTGAAGAGCGCCGCAATGAATATCCGGGTGCATGTATCCTTTCGGATTAGTGTTTTTGTGTCCTTTGGGTAAATTCCCAAAAGTGGTATTGCTGGGTCGTATGGGAGCTCCATGTTTAGCAGTTTGAGGAATTGCCATACAGCTTTCCATAGCGGTTGGACCAGTTCACATTCCCACCAGCAGTGTAGAAGAGTTCCTTTTTCTCCACATCCTTGCCAGCATTTGTTGCTGCCTGTATTTTTAATGTGTGCCATCCTCATAGGTGTGAGGTGGTATCTCATAGTGGTTTTGATTTGCATTTCCTTGATTATAAGTGATGTTGAGCATTTTTTCATGTATCTGTTGGCCATTTGCTTTTCTTCTTTGGAGAAGTGCCTTTTGAGCTCTTCTGCCCATTTTTTGACTGGGTTATTAGCTTTGGTTTTGTTGAGTTGTGTGAGTTCCTTGTAAATTTTTGTTATCAGTCCTTTATCAGATGTGTTGTGTGCAAAGATCTTTTCCCAGTTGGTAGGGTGTCTGTTAGTTTTGGTTAATGTCTCTTTTGCTGTACAGAAGCTTTTTATTTTGATGTAATCCCATCTGTTTATCTTGTCTTTCACTTCCTTTGCTTTGAGGGATGTGTCTTTCAAGATTTTGCTGAGATGTATGTCGTGTAGAGTTTTGCCTATATTTTGTTCTATACATTTTAAGGTTTCAGGTCTTACATCCAGGTCTTTTATCCATTTTGAGTTGACTTTGGTGCAGGGTGTGAGGTAGTAGTCTAGCTTCATTTTTTGCATGTGGCTGCCCAGTTTTCCCAGCACCATTTATTGAATAGACTGTCCTTGTTCCACTGCATTTTCTTTGCTCCTTTGTCAAAGATTAGTTGTTCATAGATAAGTGGCTTTAATTCTGGGTATTCTATTCGGTTCCATTGGTCTTTCTGTCTGTTTTTGTTCCAGTACCATGCTGTCTTAATTATTATGGCTCTGTAGTATGATTTGAAATCAGGGAGTGAAATTCCTCCATTTTCTTTCTTTTTAGTTAGTAGGGCTTTAGCTATGTGAGGTTTTTTGTGGTTCCATATGAATTTCATCAGTAGTCGATCTATTTCTTTGAAGAATGTCGTTGAGATTTTTATTGGAATAGCATTAAATCTGTAAATTGCTTTTGGTAGGATTGCCATTTTGATAATGTTAATCCTTCCAATCCATGAACAAGGGATGCCTTTCCATCTTCTTGTGTCTTCTTCTATTTCTTTCAA
>PVIJ01022863.1:0-15290 GCA_004024925.1 Scalopus aquaticus
GGGGAGGATAAGGGCACAAAATGGAAGAGAGGAGAATACAGGGGACCATGGAGATGGATCATGGGTGAATTGGTGTTGGGCTGCCCAAGGGGAATACAAAATGTAAAAGACATAAATAACAATTAAAAATAAATAAATAAAATGTGTCTAGCATTACCAACCATACAAATTCTAAATTTTTAAAAATTTTAAGTAAATTTAAATAGCCAGATGTAACTAATGACTATCAGCACAGATTTAGAGGTACCAGTATATTAGCAAATTCCTTTGGCCCCACCTCAATACTTCTTAAAAATTTCCTTTAACTGGTTCCTAGTTCTAAAGAGTAGCAAAGAAACATAACTACATTTATAACCCATCAACCTAAAAACATAGCCAACATGTTTGAAAAGACATGAATGGGGACCTGACTCATACATTAATGTTTCAGCATTTTCAAATACCAGTTTACTTTAAGAGTGAAGTTTCATAGGATAGTTTATCCAACGGGAAAAAATCCTTATTTAAAACAGGAAACAACAGAGACCATCACCAGCTCTACTATTTTACCTCTTACAAATATGTCGTGTTGTACGATTAAATTGGTAAGATAGTGGATTACCTTAGATCTATGAACGAACAACTACTTTCAAATTCCAGGCCATCACAATCCTCGTAAATTTTACTGGCTGTATCAGGAGAATCACAGTCTACTACCGCATAATAGTACTTCAATCGTTTGAATTGATAATCTCTCAATTTTTCTCTAGAAGTCCTAAAAGGAGAAAAACTCATTAAGCTTACTAATATAGGAGCACAAATAACCTGTCTCCCTTTAAAAACAAATGCAGTTATTTCAAGGAAAATATATACAAGCCAACCTTCATTCTAATCCATCTTTCCTTCACAACTTTAGCTGTATGAACAGTAATACTTAGTAGGTTCGATTTATTAATTTAACAAGAAACAAAATTTAGGTATTTGGATTGGAATATGGTATCTAGAATAAGAGAATGTAAGAATTACATGTGCCAACCTCTCATTTTAAACTTTAGAGTAATTATAATCTTTTCACATACAGCCTCATAAGAGGATTACTGTATTATTAAAAATGCTAGGAAAGTATTAGCTGTAATTTCAAAGATTTCTGATGTTGTACAATGTTTATTCCACATACATGTTAATAAGTCCAAATGGTTATAAATTTAATTTCACTTATTAACTACAATCCAATGAGATTCTTCATCTGCTCTCTGCTGCCACCAATCTATCTAACCGTCATTTTTGTTAAGTGAGCATACAGCTCCACCTCGTGGTTTAAAACTACTTTAATTTTTTTCTATACTACATGATAAAGAATTTATCATCTTTTATTTTTCTATTTAATTTTCAAACAAGTTAAACCATTCGAAGATAAATACACTTAATGGAAAGTAACATCTCAGGAAAATGGCAACACTTACTAATTCAGAGCAATAAGGCTGAGAGAACTGGAAATCAGTTTAATTAGCAAATGTTTTTTAAAATTACAATAATTTTTTTCATGAATATAGAAATATAAATATGCATACAAAATGGTGTGCACCCTGATGAGAATTTAATCTGCTTTGCAACCTGTTTTAACTAAGCATATAAACTTTAGTCCTAACTATCAAAATAACTAGAATTTTAAATTAGTAACAGATTTAGTTTTATTTTCCAGAGTGACTTCTTACCAATCCTTTTCAGGGGCATCTTCAGGAATACTTAATAATTCTACTGGTCCTTGAACTTGCTCTTCCTTCATCCTCTCCTTTCCAAACTCTGATGGATATATCTAAACACATAAAAAGATCAGTTTAAAATCAGTTTTCATTTCCTTACACTATCCAATGCTGAACTATAAGTTTTACAAGTGGACTTGATGAAAATGGCAAGGATTACTTACTTTCAAACCCCTTATAGAACGTGAAACCATCCTAAGGAATGATCTTAAAAAACAGGTATTTTGCTGGATAGTAAAAGGTAAAGGACTTAGAAAGAAAAATAGAATATCTCTTCCATACACCAACTGGGACAGAATGATTTTGGGATCCAAGATAAAAATTAAGAAAAGTAAAATAAGATTCCAAGGTCAAGGAACTCAATAGAAAAATAAAAAATGGCTGGATTAAATAGTCTATATGAATTACATAAAATAATTAAATATAAGTAATGAAGAAAAACAATTTTGTTATACCTAACTTATGTGTCACATCTATTCAATACTTACTTTAAAAAAAATTCCTTAACCGGACAATCTTACCATACATATCACATAATCTTGATGCAAGAAAAATTATCCTCACCAGGAGTTGGTGTTTTTATATCTTGATTACTTTGAACAAGCAAGAAATACAACTGTATTGACTTTCATTATTTCAATACTACTGAGTTTAATACATATTTGTTAACTAACACGTTTTTTTGAGTTGTCTGATACATGCAATTTACCAATCAGAAAGTTTTTACTAGTCTGAGTTACATATAATAGATTCTGATGTAGAAGTTGTAAATGTATAGGTAGTTACATCTATGGATTCTTTTTCTTCTCTAAGACTATAAATTCCTACTACCTGCCTCTTGAGACACAAAATTTAACAAAAACACAATTCTATTTTATTCTGCTAATGTGGTTTGATTTTTAGTATTTTTCCTTTACTTCATCTGAAGTTTTAATGCTATTATGACGTGAGGCACCGAAATAAGTTTTCTCTACAAAGACCTTGTCTATTTATCCTTATGAGTGCTAGCTTTTTTTTGACCTAAATTATTAAACTCTTCTATCTACCTATTTCATTTTTCAATTTATCCCATTTTTGCCCAAAGCTGTTAACTTTCAAAACATTATGAAATATTTAGCTATTTTAACTATAAGGTGAATCCTTTTATACTGGTATGCTTTCTCAAAAATGTATTATTCATTCTCACTTATTTCTTCTTTTAGATTACTGGTATCTTTTTCTTAATTTTCAGCTGAACTCAGAATTTGATTGAAAATACACTAAAGTCATAGAACTGACATTTTAAAATATTTAAACAGAACAATAATTTAGTTGTTTCACATACTATACTAAATACTTAGTGTTTTTTTTTCATTCAATCTTTAAACTACCCCAGGAAGTACTACTCTTATAGCTACTTGTCAGAACACACACTTAAGCAATTAATTCATAATATGCTCAAGATCACTTAACATTTACTACACTTAAGTATTGAACACAAGTCTGTTATACTGCAAAGTGTGTATTCTTACTCACTATGCTCTCTAGAAATATGGTATCCCAAAATTTATTTAAGTTTTCCAAGTTAATCAAATTTTAGTTTACTTAATATATAGGTCATGTGTGTTTAAGATAATTACCATGGGTTTTATGTTACTGCTCCTAGTAAAAATGGGATTTTTTTCTTAAGTGGTTAATACTTACAATGAATAGTAAAATTTATTTAAATATTTGTTATACCCTGTTCCTTTATTGCTATTATAATAGCATTCTAATGGATTTATTTGGATTTTTTAAAGAATACACAATCACATAACCCATAAATAACAGTTTTACTTCTTCCTTCCTAACTTTTGTATCTTTTATAACAGCTTCATGCCTAACTGTATTAGATAATTTTGATTTTTTTCCTTGAAAGCAAAATTGACTTAAAAATAAGAATTAACTTAAAAAGCTTATTTATGAAAATGAAATCAATTCTCACCTTTACAGAAAATATAACACCTCCTTTTGGTTTAAATGAATTGAACAGGGCCAACAAATCTTTTGCCTTTAATCTATCCCAGTCCATGTTGCAAACTGCTAATCGATGTGTAATCTAAGAAATGAGAAAAATTAAAGATTACATACATCATTCCCAATGCTTGCAAAATATAGTGAAAATTTAATACCTTCTTTCCCTCAAATTCTGAATTATCAATATCGTATCTAAGAGGTTTCGATATGTAAAAGAGAACTTCAGAGGAGTCATATAAAAGAACTATCAACATGTAGCACTTTCTTTTACTTGGTTCTTAGTTCTTAAATCAAAACATGATGTTGAACTGATTTTTGAAATACTGAGCTTGTTAAGCTTTGCACATGAAGGGAAGCTGACTATGTTACCCTATAGCATTGCCAGTAAGTGTAGTGGGAACTAAACGATAAACTCGCTAAAACAAGCATTTTCTAAAAATTTCATGACTCTCAATTAGTTATGTAGAACTTCTTTCTAATCTGTCCTAATTAGACAGACAGCTAATTTATACAGATACAGACCATTTTAAGATGGTTTAAACAGAATGATTAAAAATGAATTATTTAACAAAAAAGTTTTTCCCACTCAATTTAATGACATCAATCCAATTTAATGACATTACAAGTTACTTGTAATGTGCGCTTCACAAATAATCACATGTATTCAAAAGGTCACCTCATCAGCACGAGGAGCATCTTTATCTAATTCTCTCCAAGCATGTTCAAAACCAGATTCCTGTGGAAGGTAATCTTCTATATCTTCTTCATCTTCGGAACTAGTTTCTATATTTCCTTTACCCCTGGCTAGATCAGGGCCACTGTCACTTTCTTCATCATCGTCATCTTCGTCGTCATCATCAACACCAACATTACTCTCATCTTCATCCTCATCATTTTCATCACTGTCATCATCACTAGCTGAAGCTCTACCAATGCCTGTTGTTTCACCTTCAGATTCTTCATCACATCCTATTTCACTAGCATTTTCTAAATCTTCCTCCAGATCATCTTTGTCAAACACTTTACCACCTGATGATTTTTCATGATTACCATCTCTAGCCATTTTGAGTGGAACCACTGCAAAAAGATAAAAGGAAGAAGAAATTAAGAAACTGTAAACAAGGTATTAATTCGTTATTTTGACCTGAAATGTGGTAATTTCTAAAAAACAGATAAAGGAAGATAAAAATTCAGCAAAATTCATACCCAGTGCAAGTTATTTAATGGAAATCTTAATAAATACCTAGATCATAAGAGTAGGTTCATATATTCATGTACTGCCTGCCTACTATTGTGCTAGGTGCTCAATATATAATCATTAGCAAAAGAGAAGCAATCAATGCTCTCAATGAATTTCCAGTTGAGTGAAGAGGATAAACAGATATCAATCAAATAAAATCAATCAAATCAATACACATAAAAAAATGAAATTACTACTAGAATAAGTGCCAAAACAAAAGTATATGCTATCAAATAGCTGGGGTGTCAGTGAGTGATAAATGATTTGCTACTTGAAGGATGAAGAAGCGGTATCAAAGTTAGACTAGTAGATGAAGGAAATGTTCCAGACAATTCAGAATAGTAGATGTAAAGATCCCATAACAGGAAAAACTGGCAAGCATGTCTGAATTGCAAACGGCAAGGAGTCAAGTAGAAAATTAAACTGAAAATTTAAGTAGGGACCACACAAACCAAAAACCATATAGAAGGTTGGATTTTTTTTCATAAAGCCATGAGAAGTCACCACTACATTTTTAGGAGGGTCACAATCAATTCTGCATACCGAAGAGATCACCTTGACTACATTGTAAAGATGACTACAGGAGTCAAGAGTGGATAAGAATAAAGTCTTGTAGGGGTAGTATAGTACTACAGACAAGAAATGAAGGTAACACAAAGATGGTGGCTGTAGAGAAGCAGAAAAGTGAATGGAATCACTTCTGACTTTCAGAATCAGTTAAGATGTAAAAACCAATAATAATCAGATATGTAGATTAGCCTAGTTTCTTGGCCTTCAGGGCTACATAACTATAAGTATAGATAAATAAACTGGTAGCATTGGAAGAAAATATTCCCTGGTGGATGCAGATCATGAGTTCAGTTTTTGATATACTGAGTATACAGTGCATGTGAGTCATTTAAGAGGCTACAGTAATTATCAGAAATTTGCATATGACCTATCATTTTCATTATATTAAAATTTTTTTCAATAAAAAATTAGCTTTGTTCTAAATAAAATCCTTGAAAGCACAGATATGATAGCTACATTTTTTTCCCCTAGGATGTTGAAATAATCAAATAACTGTTAATATAAAAAAGTTTGCAAATCCTCTCACATAATAACATCTTCTCATATATGACAAGACACATCACATTTTGAGTTACATAATAAATTGATATATAGAAAACTTAAAGAGACCTTATAGTCTGATGTTTTTTGACAATAGTGAATACATTCAGAGCAGTAATTCTTCCACTGAATATTTGTTCTAAGCCTGCCATGTACAAACTCTTATGCTAAAAATAGTGAGATTACCTCTACTCCTAGATGGTACTACTCTAGTATAGATCCAAACATACTACTTTATTCAGGTACTTAAAAAAAAAAATGTTTTAACATTTTCCAAAAAAAAAAAAAAAAGCTTGAACATTTTCCCCCTAACTACAAAGTATTGGATGCTCAATGCAAAAAGTTAAGAATATATAACTTAGTGAAGAAAATAAAAGATGACTAGTAATTCAGAAATAATTAAATGGTTATTTGGCACACTAACACTATAAATTTGTTTTTTATGATACAACCACTAATTTCTTTCATGTAGTAGGTCAAACCATTTATACTATCTTGTAATTATTTTTAAAACTTTGTATCAGAGACATGTTTAGAAACCTTTTAACTTAGTCCATCTTCAAATGATTTGTAACCATTTTTTAAAAATTTAAAAACAATGCTACAATGCACATTTTTTTGCACACATATTACCTTTTTTCCTAATTCTTATGTTTATCAAGGTAACTGGTTTACAAAACCGAATGTTTTAGGAGTACAAGTTCACATATCTACAATTATTTCCTTAAAATAAGTTCTTAAAAATGCAAGTGTTAAGCATTTAAAAAGCCCCTTACATATAGTAGTTGCTAGAATGATAATTGATGAATAAATAATCAACAAAAGATGGTTATACATGGAGTCACTTAGTCTCTACCCACAAATATTTTTTCTAGACTGCAATGAATGTAAAGCAACCAGGTGGGATAATAAGATTCAAAGACTTGAATTGCAGGTTCAGCTCTGTGTATCCTTACGTAAGTCACTTTATCCTTGTTTTCTGACTAACAAATTTCTTGAGGTGATTTAGAAAGTGGAAAAAAAGGTATGTAAGAAGATTCTGTAAAATCAGTAAAGGATTACATGGATGCTACATTATGCCAGAGTCCTAAATCTAGCGATGTTTAAAGGATTCAAGACTTGCAAACTCAGCATTGAACTAACCCTGCTATAGTTTCCATTCTGATTTTATTCTCCATTTTCAGAAACCAGACTCCTAATCCTTCTCTCTACATCTCAGTTTCCTGTCTGGTGACACTACAAATGGGATGAGACAGTTTTACTTTAAGACCAGTGCTATTGTATAGAGTTTAGCAGGCTATTTGCAGAAGCGGATCTGCAAAGGAGCAAGGATTAAAATCAAAGCAAATTCCACTTACCAAGCTATGCATCTTGCAGGGAGGCCATGACTGCTCAGGGGAAAAGAAACCATTGTCGCACTCAAAGGTACTGCCCCTCAGTAAACTAGAAGTTCTATGTGTTCAGAAGAGCGTACCTTTTTATAATTTGCACAGGCATTAGATAAGCTAACAGTATGCCTGAGATGGAGAACGATGTCTTATTCAGGCTTTATCTGGCATGTACCGGTTACTTAAAGTAGATGGATGAATAAGTACCCATCTCTATTTACTTTCCTTAGATACCACTTAGGTGATGAGAAGATACAACTTTCTCTGGTTACAGAATACATTTCTTACAGGTAAATATCAAAAATCAAAATCATTGTGTAGCCTCAAGACAAGTTTTTATTTGCCTCTCTTTCAGTCATTACCACACCAAGTCAAAAACTAACAACTATATGGTATTTTCCCCCTTAACTTTCTACTTGAAAATAAGCCTTAGAACAGTCCCCTTATACTATGAATATTCTTATGATATAGATTTACTTTTCAAAAATATGAATATAAAAGCAATATAATACAAACAAATCCCCAAATTAGGGTTCATTTCAACCAACCTGATTGCATTTTTCCTCTTGCCTCAGAATACTTTGCCTTAGCAAATTTCACAACTTCGGAGGTGCCCGAGTCTACCGTTCTTAGTTTTCCTTCAAGACACAAGTCTGTGCTATCTTGAACAATACTTTTTTTCCCTTTTGCCCTTTTTTGTGTAAATTTTTCATTATCTTTCTTGGGACTTATTTTGGAGTCTATCTTCTCATTTTTATGTACAGTTTTCATTTCCTGAATTTTGTCAGAGTTATCTAAATCACCTTTGTTTCTAGAATCCTTTTGATTAACTTTCTTACTTTTTTCCTTCTCCACAACTAGATTTTTGGATTCTATCTCACTTTTACTCTGAGATTTTTTCTTTATCTCCTTTTGGTTTAATGCTTTGTTATCTTCATCAGACAGATCCGAATCAGAATCTGAAAGGTCATAATAACGTTTCAAGTCTTCTGTAGTGCTGTGGTTGATGGGGCGTCCTCTTTTATCCACTGCATAATTCAACTTGAACTTTTTGTCATGAAACATTGCTCGAAATCTCTTGTCAATTTTGACTTTTCGATCTTTCTCTGGCATTTCCCAAAATCTTGGGTCCTTTGTAACTCGCCGAAACCGCTGGTCACTCATTATTTCTTGTTGGGATGCCATTTTTAAGTGTCTGTCTGGAAAAATGCTTGAAGAAACCAAATACTAAAAAATAAAACAAATGTCAGAATAATGCAAGGTTAGTAACACAGTTATATAAAATGAAAGAAAAGCTATTTCCAATGGATTTTAAATTAAATATAAAATAAAGATAACAATTTTAATTTCATTTCCAAACTTATTTGGAAATGTCAAAATGTATCAGGCACACGCACACACACACACACACACACCCTCAAACTATAAGAATATCTTCTTTCAATTACAGAATATTTGGAAAAATAAATTGAAGGCATAACCAGGTAGAACTCTAGGACTTTGGGGCAGAGGGAAATGCTTTCCAGGCACTTAGAATTTCCTTATGTATACCTGTCACAAGTTAGAAGTTAATGTAATTAAAAGATTCCCAAGCCTCAACTGGTCTCATTTGTTTCTTTACATTCTAGTACCATTTTCTGTACATTTTTACCACATGCTACTTCCAATGGCCTTTAGTTCTACAAGGCTGGTCTCATAATCAATTCAGGTTTAGCTCACAAAGTTCCCTCTTTAAATCCAACCACGTTACAAGAACCAGATATTTTCACTCTAAATCAATAATTACTTCTTTCTGTAACTTATTTTTGGAGTAATTAAGACCGAAATGGGCTAATTTCCCGCCAAAACACAGAATATAAAAGGGTATGGTATTGTTCCTTTCATAGGCTCTAGTGGTTTGCATCTCTAGATTTGTTTTTGCAATGAGCCAAAAGTCACTGATTATTGAGTAGAAAAAGGAGATGACCGGAGAACAGTAGTACTTTGTTTCAAATCTTGACTATAAAGCTAAATTTTTCTCCTTAAATTTTAGAACTTTTTACATATCAAGAAAAATTCAAAATTTCGATGATGTACTTATATTTAAGAATATAGCCTTCGAATATCCAAACAAGGTCGGTATCATCTGATCCAACTTTTAGAAATAATGCATGCAAATAGTTTAGAACGAAAGCAGCCTATACACGTAGACATTCGGAGACGCTCACCTTAATCTCCGCAGCCCACCCTCCCCTTCTCACCCTTTAAGTCTGGGAACAACGCGGGGGCCCCGGAACCAGGGTTTTCTTCTCCACTCCCAGATACTGGGTATAAGTCCCCAAGAGGACCGTAAGGACGAATAAGGAAATCTGAAGAGTGAGGCTGGAAACTAAGAAGAGGCGCAGCCTTCACAAAATCGAAGTGTACACTACCAAAGACTGGTTCGGCGCAACTACATTCCTCCTCTTTGGAATAAAAAACTACTCACCACTTCCAGGCACGCTTCGAGTCTCACATTGGACCCATACCCACAATCCTCCGCGTGACGCTCCGCCGCAACGGCTCGTGAAGTGGGCCAAATTACTTCCTCTTTCCTACTGCGAATATTTCAAGTGAGCCCAAAGCCGCGACGGCGCATGCGCCTGATAGCCACCAGCTAGTTATTTGTCGGTAATGCTGCGACTGAAGCGGCTTTGGGTCCCGCGGCGTCTGCCTGAGGCGGTTGGGGTCCCCGGCAAGAACCTCTGCCTCAGGAAGTTCGCCTCCGGCCTCTCTCCCCCGGGCAATTCCTCGGCCAGAGCGCTAAATATTTTTGACCGGAATTTGAAGAGGAAACAGAAGAACTGGGCGGCCCGGCAACTGGAGACGGTGAAGTTTGACTACCTGAAAGAGGAGGTGGGTCCGCGGGGCAGCTGGGGGAGGGCAGCACCCATCCTAGGCTTGGATTAGGGAGCTACCGGCCAAGCCCCGACCGACCCCACCTTGCGGTGTGACCTTGAGTAGCCACCCTGCTTCTCTGGGCCTTTACTGCAATCTCGGAAGGCCTGGGCTCGGGTTACTCGTTCGTTCTTTCATCCACTCAGTAACTTTCTTGAGTTAAAGGTATAACCAGGGCAGAAGCAAGACCGCTGCCTTCTCGGGATGTCATTCTTGAGAGTGGGGAGAGAAGAGGGAGTGTCGAGGAAGTCCTAATTGCCTATACAAAAAGTAAAGTGAGATAAATAAAGGGGATTGCAACGATCAGGGAAGGTCACACGAGCAGAAAACATGAGAAATTAGACATGCTGATATGGGGGCTAGTCTTACAGGCAAAGGGTCTGAGAAATGCAGAGTTCCCGATGCCTGAAGAACCTTGTCGAAAACTCTAATGAGTAGGGAGTGGGAGAGGTCAGGGAGAGCCCAGATTATCAGGGCCTTAAGGGGTGGACTTTGATTCTGTATCTGAATTTTCCTTTCAATATGGTAATATTACTCTTGGCCACATGTGACCACTGAACACTTGAAATATAGCTAGTTTAGTGGAAATGTGCTGTAAGTGTAAAATATACCGGATTTCAAGTGTATGAAAAAGGATGTAAAATACTTCATTAATTTTTCATATTGGTTATATGTTGAAATTATGTTCTTGACATATATCATCAGTAAGATACTGTTGATTTTGGCTTTTTTAGATGGCTGCTTGAAAATTTAAAATTACACATTTGGCTCTTATTTTATATTGACACTACGGTAGCAACATAAATGTGACACTCTTGAATGATTTTAAGCAGGTATGATATGATTTGGTTTATGTTTAGGAAGATTCATTAATATAAATGGAGGTTGCTGATCTGTGCTGGTCTGAAAGGCCTCTTCTGTGCCTAAGTAAACTAGACATGTAAGGTTTCTTTCTGGACTTGCAGCAGTATCCTCCCCCCTAAGTATATGTTTTTTCAGGAATATAGCAAAATTCAAGTCAAGTATAATGAGCCCTTTTAAGTCAGTGCAACACACTTAGTGAGCTTCTGAGCTCCTACTTTGGGTAGAACTCTGTGCAGGTCCTGGCCTCATCAGATGATTGTGTGTATTCTCAGGGTTCATGAGGGCATGAACTTAGAAGATCTGCTTTCCTAGCCACACTCTTCTCCAAGAAAAGTGCCTGGATTACATCTTGACCGAAGCCTTGCAGGACCTTAATAAATTAGATAAAGTATATGATTACCTTTTATAATGGACATATTCATATTAGGAATGATGTACAAAATGAACTCATCTGGGAAAACACTCCTGCTATTTTCTCTCATACCCTCAAAGGTTCTAAACTTTCAGATCCTAAAAGAAACTCTGGAATGAGATAATGAATGGAATGTGGGGAATATTGTAGACTCCCACATCTTTATTCCTGCCAGTTGAAGCTAAGGGTGCACCTATCTTAGGACCTGTTTTAGATTGGGGGGACACTGAGGAGAGTGGGGTGGGAAGTGTAGCTTCTTTATATTTGACTGACTTTTTCTAGTTTAGCAATGTTGTTCAGAAAAGTTGTTTGCTAATTTAGGAGTTCCACAAATAATGTTAGTAGTCATTAAATAAAAATATTTTTATTAAATGATCAGTTACATCTTGATCTATACTTCAGCTAACTAGTTTTTCACTTTCATATACCTCATCTTTGGACAGTCATGTCCCTGTTGCTTTTTATCCATGCAGAATTATGACACATGGAAATGAAAGAATTAAACTGAAGCAATTTGCCTCACTTTGTTTATGGGTTCCTATTCAGAATTTGAAAGTTGCTGTAGAAAATTTGAAAAAGGGGAGTATTTATCAACAAGTTAACAGATAAGTGCCTATGGATTGTTGAGTACTGGGTACTGAGTGTGCCTTCTTTGTCTAACCTACTCATCTTGTGAACTTTTTTGCCTTTTGTTATACTTAAGGTTGGAAGTCGGATTGCAGATCGTGTATATGACATAGCCAGGTAAGTGACGATTGTCATAATTAGATATAATAAACTCTTTACTAGAGATTTGAGACTAAATCCTGAGAGCTTGATGTCTTAATGGCAGAATCTGGAGGAATTTATTGTCAGGATAAGTGATTTAATCCCTCTCTAAGCCTCCTTTTTTATGTCTGAGAGAGTAAGTGTTGTTTTCATCATCATTTTCTAGTTTAAAAAAAAAAAGACGGAATTATATAGCTCATAGCTTCTCTCTGAGTTTGAATGACTGATCCACTTGATTTGACCAAAAGCCAGTAATGAAAGATCCCTCCAAAAAAGGAATTGTAAGATTTACTGAACTTACCTCTAAACGTTTAATAAAACAGAAATTTTTACCATCTTAGGTAAAGGAGAGTCTACCTAGAATTGTTCCCCAATGAGTTTGTGTGAGACTTTGGTAATTTTAATCCTAAGTCTTTTTTTAATTATTTTATTTATTTATTTTCTTACATCTTTGTTAATTTTTGGGTAGTATTTGACTTCTCCCTTCCAGTGTTGTCCCTGGAGTTCTCCCACTACCATAGCTCTTTTATCCTTAACCACTATCCCTTATGCTCTTCCTTCCCCTGTTTTTCATAATTCATGGTGTTTCACATGATTTTTAGTCATCTACTGTCTTAAATTTGAGAAGTAGAAATAATTATTAAGTTTCTGGTAAGTATGCTGAATATTTTCATATTTACATTATTTTCATTCTTCTTTTGAATTTTTTTTCAAATTAAGTACACCCATTAAATCTTCAAACCCACAATATGGAGCAACTTCTGGGAAACCAGTTGATTTGAGATCCTATAAATGGCTAGGTCAGACAGAATTGTACTGTCTGATCTGTTCTTGGAGTGATAAAACTTGTGAAGTAAGGCAGAAAAGGTAGATGATACAACTCTTTGAAAGCTGTGTTCAAAAATTGTTTTTCCTTATTTCTTAAAAACTATTTTATGTACCATTATAATGCAAACAAAGCATATTTTTTCTGTTATTTTCTAGAGATTTTTCCCTTGCTTTGGATGTTGGCTGTGGACGAGGTTACATAGCACAACATTTGAATAAGGTATAGATATTTCATGAAAAAGATTGGCTAATTTTTTTAATTGACTGTATTTGACATATAACATTGTATAAATTGAAGATATATAAAACAGCATGTGTTCTGGTACATTTATATATATATAGTGACATTTAACACTTCTATCAAATTATGTCTGTAGTGTAATTATTTTTGTCTATAGTTATTATGTTATACATTAGATCTCTCTGGGTTATTTACTAGTCATTGCAGGTTTGTACCCTTAAATAACATCAGTCTTATCCCCTTCACCCCTGGCCCCTGGTAGTCACCATTTTACTCTCACAACCTTCATTTTACTCTGTTTTTTACACATTTGACTATTTTTAGATTCTACATATAAATGATATTACACAGTACTTCTCTTTCTAAAATTGACTAATTTTAAGGAACGAATTTCCTAGTCATCCAGTTTGTATCATACTTACTTTTTGATAATATCAACTTTGTTAATTTTTTTAAGTGGTAGAACCAGAGTTTATTTTGTGACCCCTTTTGTGTGTTTTTTCTTTCCATTGAATCTATTTTATATATGGGTCCTACTGAAAGATCCATTTATTCTCTGTCCTCTTCCCCAAAGTACTTCTGTGGCTTATTATCTGAACTCTATCAGGTCTTCACTCAAATGACTCCTCATTAAAGATCTCTTCCATGACTGTTGTACAAAATAGGCCCAATTCTTCACTGGCTAGTTGCTTTGTTTCCACAGCACTTAGTACCTGATGAGTGTTTGGTGTCTATCTTTTCTTCTGGAATATCATCCCCATAGACAGGTTAATTTTTGTTAATCACTCCCCAGTACCTAGAACATGAACCTAGTAAATGAATATTTAATATCTATTAATTTAGTACCTATTAAATGAATATTAAATGCAAAGTAACTTTGAAGTTATTACTTCAGTGATGGGAAAAAGTTAAAGGATGTGATGGGGCAGAGAGCAATGGTGATCTTATTTTGCGGTAGAGTGAAATATATTATTATTAATGTCTGGCAAATATTTGGAAATGTGGAACTGGAATGGTGATACTGAGGTTAAGAGTGATGACTTGAAGTAAGACATGTAGGGTTTCAAAATTCAGTTCTGCCACTTGCTGTCTATATACTATTGAACCACTTAGCCAACTTCTCCAGTCCTCAGTTTCTGTAAAATGTGATCTGTGATACCAATCCCCAGAGGCTGGGAAATGAATTGAGACACAGTATGTTTGGTAAATTGGAGTTGTTGTTCTTATTTGAAATCCTCCGTTGGAGGTGACAACTGAAACATAAGAATACTAAGTTTTCTGGGGCAAGAGTGTTGAAAGATAACTTCCACAATTGTTTTAAGAGTGGGAGATGAGGAGCCAACAAAGATGCTGGCAATGATAAGAAAGAAAGTGCCTGCATAAGATTATCTTTTGATTGCAAATAGCAGATATCCCCTGAAGCCGATTTAAAGTTTATTTGATATTCTCATGTCACTCAAGCATCCAGAAGTATAGTCATACCTTCCAAAGGATGGGGACTTTGAAACAGAATGAAGGCCCTCCCAGTCTTATCATCTCTGGAATTAACATAGATACTGCATGGTTGCTTTTCTCCCCCCAGCAGATTGTCCCTAGTGTTCATCAATGCATGTCGCCACAATATGAGTATATTATACCCAGTTTTGTGATGAATGCCAGCTCATCTCTTCTTAACTCTACATTTAGCAACATCATGTTGGTAGCATGAAACCTATCATTGTGGGAATAGTTAATTTCTGGGAATTGGCAAACACTACAACTCAGGACACTGCCCCCCCCCCCCCCC
>PVIJ01022864.1:0-15288 GCA_004024925.1 Scalopus aquaticus
CTGTTCTTGGGAGGCTGTGACAGAGGGTGTCTTTGTGAGGGCAAAGGCTGGAGAAGGCCAAGCTGCAGTTCCTGAAAGCACCCTGTGAGAAGGGGGGGTGGGGGCGAGGGCTGGTGAGGCCCTGGTAGGGGCCTTCCTCCTCCCTCCTCCCCTACTCCCTGGCCTCCATTGAGGAGTTGAAAGGGTGGCTGGTGGAGGGGGTGGTGGCTCAGGCATTTCAGGCTAAGCTGGTGTCTGGCTTTTGACACTTCAGGGTTTCTTGTGAGGAACCACCCTGGCTCTTTAGGGGGAGGGGGCCTTTTGAATTCCCTCCCTCTTTCAGGGAGCTCCCAATCGTGTGAGCCTGTTCAAATGAACTCTCCCACCCGTGACCCTGGCTGCTCCAAGCTCCCAGGAAGGTGTGGTAAGGTAGCATGCGAGCAGCTTGCTCTTGAACCAGCCACCTTTAAGAGGAAAGCTGGAGAGGAGGCCAGGATGAGGCCCTGTTTGTAGTGATAGTTTATTCCACCAGGTGCCCATGGATCGAGGTCCCTTTGGTTGTTCTGCCCTACTTGGGCACTAAGAAAAGCTAAACACCCACAAAATGGGAGAGAAGGGCGTTTTGGAACTCATAGTGACTTTCTGAGCCTCGCCGTGACCCTCTGCCCCTCGGGGTGCTGGGACCTCGGCTGTGGTGACCTGCTGATGGGGGACCTCTGGCTGGCTACAGAGGCGGGGCACCTTGGTGCCCAAGGTCCAGGGGAGAAAGGGAGACAGTCATCCAGAAGAGAGCTGGCTTCTGGGGAAATCTCTCGCCACCCCTTCCTGTGCTTTAAGGGAAAAGCTGGCTCTTGGACGGTGCAGACTCTATAGCGGAGGTTGCGGAGCCTGCGCGGGCGGCTGGGCGGGAGGAAGCTGGAGCCTGAAGTGGTCCAACTCTCGGGCCCTGGTTGTGTCCCCAGATCGCCTGCTCGGGTTCCTTCGGGTCTGCTTCCATTTTCACTTCTTGGCACTGCCTGAGTGAGTGGGAAGGGGCCTCTGGAGGTGGTGATGTGGGAATGGGTGTGGATGAGCATAACGTAATTGCTGGTGAAATCAGTATGAAGCCTAAGCAGATGACTTCCATCTGGGCTGAGCTGGGGCCCCGTGAGGTATATGAGCCGGTTCTGAGGTGTGGCCGGAGCTGGAGACTTGGATTCCCTGTGCTTCTCCTTTTGGGGTTTCATGGAGGTGGGGAGGGGCCCTTGACATGTCTCAAAGGGAAGGGAAGCCTGAGGGAAGAACCAGAAAGAGCCATGACGAGGTAATCAAGGGGGAGAATGGGAAAGGCCAGTTGAAGACTCACCTGGGCCATCCGTGGGTGACCTGAACTTCGCTCTGAGGCCCACGGGAAGGAGAAGCTCCTACAGGAAAGAGCGCTGCCTCCTACATCCTGTGCAGCCTGAGCCAGAGCAGCTGATAGATGGCAGGCTGAGGGGCAGCTATCAGTCAGCTGCAGCCACCAGTGCCACCTCCACGGATTTGTGGTCTCAGCCACCCTGTCTGTACAGGCCCCTTGGTCTTCCAACAGTCACGCCAGTGTAGTAGGGTGCTTTGAACATCATTAGAAGGTGCTGTTTTCAACACGTGCTCATGGGCTACAGCTCTCCTCTCTGGCTCCTCCTGTACCCCGTCCATGACTTTGCTCCTGCTTGGAACCCCACTCCATGCCTGGCCGAGGCAATGCCTTGGGCATCCTGTGGGCAAAGTTGGATCCTGGCTCTGAATAAACATCAATCACGGAGAAGTGTTTCAACAAATGGGGATTTCGTGGCAGAGCCCAGACTGGGGAGGACTGTGCTTCATTCTTTCTTGGATGAGGATGATGATTTAGGGATGCTGGCTGAAGCTCCAAGTATTATTTTTACATAGTATTGACAGAGCCCTTTGCTGTCTACCTCCTTATTTTCAGGTAGCAACTCCTTATGGCTGAGATGTTTTTCAGTTTGAGAAAGTGAAATAAGAGACGATGAAACCAGCTTGCACACACTTCTCAAAGTGTGTGCGCATGCATTTCTCACTCAGGGTGGCTATTAGCTCCTCCTCTCTCTAAGAATATCGAGATGGAGAGATTAAATAACTTGCCCAAGAATGCCCAGCTAGGTAACGACTGAACTAGGTTTAGAACCGAGGTTGGAAGATTCCTGTTCAGTGACAATCCTCTGAGATTCTTCTGTTTTCCATCTTTTGCAATGGGAGCCTGTGCCAACAGCATTATGGGCAGGCTAAGCAGAGAGATGACAGACCAGCGAGCCTGTGTGCGGGTGAGGGCGCCCTGCTGAGCTCAGGGGCCTCCAGGACAGGTGTCCCCAGAGGTGCTGTGACCCACTGGTAGACAGAAAAATCCCTTGTGGTTGAATTAACTGCAGGTCTCTCTTGGGGAAAGTGAATATTGTTGACATTTTTTTCTTATTGTGGCAAAATATACATAATCAAACATTGACCATTTCAAGCCCTTTTCAGTGTACCCTTTTGAAGGTTCAGGGGCACCAAGCACATCACATTGCTGTGCCACCATCACCATCGTCTATCTTCAGAGGCGTCATCATCCCCAGCTGAACCTCCATGTCCATTAAAGCGCCACTGGCAACTGTGCTTCCGCCTTCTGTCTCTAGGATCTGACCACTCTGGGTTTCTCGAGCGAGCGGAGTCCTGCAGGACTTGTTCTTTTGTGTCCTATTTTTAAATCGGATCATCATTGTCAACTACAATAGGGAAGCCGATCTGCGGTCTTCCGTGCCCAGAAAGGAGTAACGCCCCCCCCCCAATAAAAACAAAACAAAACAAAACAAAACACAGAGAACAGGAGCAATTTTCGGTGGATTTCTTGACTGTCAGGGGTACCAGATGTAAGGGGGGCGGTGGTGAGGGGTGGATAGGAAGAATGTGTTACATAGAAAATGCAATGCTGTGCTTTATCATTCTAGGGGAGGGGCAGCATCCATCCTGGAGGTAGATGTCTCTCTTTTTTGAGGTTTATGTTGTGATGAACCCTGATGGGGAAGCTCTGGTGAGGACAGTAAGACCCTCCAGACATACTGATGGCAAGACAAATCGTTTTGCAAGAGAAATCTGCTGGAGCCTGGAGATTGGACAGAAGGGTCTGGAGAAAAGAGAGGCTGGAAAGGATAGTATAGGTTGGAATTCAGGGAATAGTGAGAAATTTCCTGAGCTGGGGAATGGTTAATGATGATCTGTGATATTCTAATGTGTTTTTGGTGATTCCCCTTTATGTCTTTGAGTAAAAGCCTGCTGCTGTGTTTTGTCTACATTGGAGGGGTGACTGGGAGAAAGAGGTGCAGGGAGAGGAGCTACAGAAGGTGGGATGGAAGTGTTACAGGGTAACCCCATGGGGTGCCTGTCTGGGTTCTCACCCCTGAGCTTAAAAGAGACTTAAAAACTCAAATGCAGGCACACACAATAAAATTAATAAAAAGATTTATTTACAAAAAGGGAAAAGAAAAGATAAAGAAATAAATGGGTGAAAATGTCCTACCAGTTTCGCTGAGCTGGACTCTTCTTGCCTACTCAGGAAAAACTCTGGCCAATCCACACCATGGACCAATAGGCCTCTCCAATCCCCCAGTTCTGGTTTTTAAGTCCCCAAACCCCTCCTTAACTCCTCCCTCAGTCCTCAGTATCCTTTCTTAGGTGATGATGGCATTCTGGGATTCGTAGTCCTAGGTGTCTTGGCTCTCTCTGGCCTGAGGTGGGGGGGTCCTGGGACATTCCCCCTTCCTGAGGACCACCCTATTGCAGAAGGAGAGGTTGAAAAGCATGTAGTCAGAGCCAGAGGTCACCAGAGAAAGCACAGAGCATACTGGGCACATGGGGGGCGGGGGGACACAATGATGGGGTCAATGGGATAGGACTTGTGTCATTTTCTTGAATATTAAGCAGCAGGCATTCCACCCACGTCGACAGCCTGGAGGAAGGGGGGGAAGTGGATCTTCTCTTCTTGGAGACCTTCCCGCACAATCTAGACAGTGCACAGTCAGTCATAGGAAGCAGAGGCTCTCTGAGGCCTGCTCAGCTCAGCAAATTGCTTCTGGGACTTCCACATTCCCAGGGAAGAGTAGTGCTTTTTGAGAGATGGAGATGGAACCAAAACCACGGCCAGAACAGGTCTAACCTTCAAAACAACTCTCTTTAAAGTCGTCTGTGACTGTTTCTGATGGAGACAGACGCTTTTTGAACTTCCCAGACACAGCAGGAGCCCAATGAGAGGGCTGAGGACTCCCCTCCCTTGATACCCCACTCCCGAGACTCCAGAGGCGCCTGGCATGGAAAGTGAGCTTCATGGTGTTGGGAACACATGGAGATTCACTGACCAGGTCTGGGCTGAGTGTGGGCTGGGGATGGAGACCTGCCTGGAATTATTGATGCATTCTGAGATCTTGGGACCAGCTTTGGTGGTGGTGCTGAGGCCGACTGAGGACATTTCCCTCTGGGTCATCCTCTCCAGCCTTGGCCCAGAGAACCAAGGCCTGCGTGGCTGGCTGGATCCCACTTTTGTCCAGCCCAGTATCCCTTCATCAGTTGGGTCCTGAGGAAAGGGTCTGGGTTGGCTCCATCTCGAGGAGTTTTGCCAGATGTCTCAGTTGACACCAAAAGCTTGTAAACTGGGGTGCAGGATGCCATGGGCGCTGGCCTGGCCCAGCTGAGGATGTGCAGTTTAGAAGTTCTGGAAGTTACCTGCTGGCTGGGAGGGAGGAATGTCCCTGCAGAATCAAGGCAAGCCTGACTGGGTCCCATGCCAGTTTTCCCCCATAGGGGCCCCTCTGTTCTGGGGGAGCTGTGTGTTCCCTTCCACTTGGGCAGCCTGGGAAGGACCAGAGGCCCTTTCAGGGGAAGGAAAAAGAGGGAAAGGGGCCTGAAAACACTCCAGTGAGAGTCTAATTCTGAGCCTCAGCGGTGGACCAAGGCCCTGAGCAGAGACCAGTTTTCTGCACAGTTTTGAAACTACAGAGCAGTCTCAAAGGTTGTTTAGGGGAACGGAGAGACTCAGGGCTTCAGTGCGGGTGCTAAGAGGATCTTAAAAAGCAGCGAGTACAGCCCCTCATTTTACTGGAAGGCTAATTTGAAACAGAATGGAATGTGGCAGGGGCTGGGATGCCCTTTTTCTTCTGTGGAGGCCCCGTTTCCTGAAAGAGACAGTGTCCGAGATGAGCGAGTCCACTCATTCATTTACTGCACTCCTTGGTGCATTTTAAGAAACCTCAGAGGTCCAGATCTGGCTCCCGTGAAAGTAACAGAGTTTGCGGCTTCCAGGGTGTTTTCGGTTTGGAGCCATAATTTCTGTTTGTTCATTTAAAATGTTCGTTCCCCACGGGCTTGTTGCCAGGTCTCCCTTTGCACAATATCAGGCTGTGCTTGTGAATGTCCAAGGGAGCCAGAAACAGGAGAGTTCCGGAAAAGACCAGAACAAGCAGGGCTGGTAGGGTCTAGGAGGGTGGAAGTTGGAGGCTGACAGGCCTGCCTTAGGGTGGGTGTCTGAGCAACGGAAGAGACCTTGACAGCCCTGGGCAGCACTGGCTCAGGCCCCACTGTGGAAGCAGCAGAGCTGCCTTAGAAGTTGGATTCAGCAGGAAGGGCTGAGGTGGGCAGGCCCCAGGTACAGGAAGTTTAAGAGACAGGAGACCTGGAAGGCGACTGCCAGACATAGCAGAAAAAGAGCAAAGAAAGAGAGAAACCAAGTGGCATAGACTAAAGTGGGGCCTGAACTAAATTATAAATTTTAGGAGGGGCCCAGGAGGCTGCCAACTTTGATCTCATTTTCTGGACATGCTTTTGGGTTGATTCTTATACCCACCACCCAATCGCCAGAGAGTTATCGCCTTTTGATGGAAGAAGCTCTTGGCAGACGTGTGAGACATGTGCAGCTGGATTGGGGGCAGTGCAAGCTGGGTGTGGGTTGGGGAGGGGCATAGTAGGCTGGTGGAGGGGAGGAAAGTCCTGCGCAGGCTTATGTCCTGGAAGGCAGCATGGGGGAGTAGAAAGCCAGGGCTCAGGGCAGGGACAGAGTCTCTCCTGTTCCTCCCACCATACAGCAGGGCCAGCCAGGGCAAGGCACACAGAAGGCACTATATAACTGAATGAGTGAGGTTGGTATCATCTGACCACGTGGAATGCTATCCTTTTGAATCCCCAGGTTAACTTATATTTTTCTTCTTCAGGAATTAAAGAATGATTGAGAGGGCCTCCTTGGTGGTGCAACGGGTTAAGCGCAGCACTATGAAGCTATCCAGAGCCACTGCAGCATGAGTTCGATGCCTGGCCTGGGGGAGATACCCACATGGCGCAGCAGGCCTCTCCTGCCTCACCCACTGCTCCCCTCAGCAGTGTACTTCAGTCAATCTGTCTGTTCTGCTCCCCACTCTGTGTCTGGTGAATCCTCTCACCACCCCACACCTCTGGCCTACACCCCAGCTTGTATGCATAAATAAATAAATTAAAAAAAAAAGAATGATTGAGAATATTTGCCTAATTTTAGCTTTTCCCTGCAGGTTGGCTCTTCTTACCAAGGGTGTGACAGAGGGCATTGAGGCATTGTTCTGGAAACTACCTCAGCATAAAAACCCTCCATCTGCGGGAGAGGGGACATGTCTGAGGAGGGCCAGAGTGACCTCTCAGGGCTCAGCTGGCTTTGTGGGATGCAGATGGGGGACTGAAATTCACCCAGCTTTGCTGGAGATGGCAGAGGCCAGAGCAAGATGATGCATTAGCGGCTTGCTTAATTGCACGCTGTCCCTCTGTGACAGCACTGGGTTTCTGCTCATTTCCAGCAGATACTAATGGGAGAAAATAAAATGGAATTTAAACCTTACGTCTGACAGGGTTTAATTCATGGCTTGCCTTCCTTGGACAATTTCAGAGCCTGCTGCTGTGGTGTAGGGAATCCGATGTCACAGAGATCTTCCCTTTTCCTCCCAGCTCTTCTCTCTGTGTAAGTCCCTCAACTTCTCCAGGATTTGGTTTTGGAAGTGATCTTGAATCCTCTCCACTGTAAGCACTGGGTGGAAGGAGTCCACGGATTGTCCACAGACTAGGACCTCTGCATGTTCTGCCCCTCCACAGTTCCTGGCTCTCAGGATGTTAGAGTTTGTTCCTTTCCCCTCAGAAGCTGTCAGAGTTAACTCCGCGTGGGCGTGGGCTCGCTGTAGCTACCCCACCCTCTAAGATTTAAAAGATCTGTCCTGGTTCTTAGGGCCTTGAAATCATGTATTTATTTCCCTTGGCTCTGCCTGAAAAGACCACATCGCTTTTTTTCCTGAAAACCAGGTCCTCTGGACGAAACACAACCTCCTCTCAGCTCTAGAAATGGCTGATTTTCAGCAAGCCCTTTTCCTACCGAATTATTTCTTAAATTGCTCTCCCCTCTGCTGCATATTGGGGGGGGGGGGAGGAGAAGGGGCCACAGAAGCCAGTCCGAGGGCCTCCCTGGCTTTTTTGTCTGAGAAGTTGGGAAAGCCTCAGTTTCTCCCTCGCACACTTTCGCGGAATAGACCGAGGACTCAGGCCGACCCGGCCCAGAGGGTTGGCTCGGGCAGTGCCCGCCTCTGCAGCTGCGACCCTCGGCTTTGTGCGACCCCGGGGGCAGCACACGGCGGGGGCGCCTCCTGTGCTCCTAGACCTAGCTCACTGAGAGATTATTGGGGAACAAACTACTGGGCCGCAGAGGCCGCCCCCCAGGCTCGCGCTGCACCCCCTCGACCCTGCGTCTGGGGCCACAGGGGAAGCGCTGCAGGATCCGTGCGACGAGGAGGGAGGCCCCTGGCGGTCCCCGCCGCGCTCCCGGGCTTTGTGAATGGAGGCTTCGGCCGCCACCCCGCCCCCACCCGGGCCCCCTCTCCGCCAGCCGAGCCCCGCGGCCCTGGCCCCACTGGGAAGGGCTGGAGGCGACGCGGGGAGAGGGCCGGGGGAGGAGGGAGCCTTCCTGCAAATCACATGATTTTCCCGCTTATATAAATCACAGCTTGTTTTTCTCAACTGGCTGCAGACTTAAAGGTGCAGTGTCTTCTTTCTCTCCCTAGGACTGGGGTACTCCGGGGTGCTTCTGCCGGCTCCTGAGCTGGGTGGAGGCGGCTTTACCACTGAGGGCGTTGGGCTTCAGCGTTTAGGGAGGTGTCGCTCTCACCCCCCGTCCCTGGGGATGTTTCCCTTTAGCTTCTTTAGCTTTCCCTTTAGGAGACCAGGGACGCCTTGGAAATAAGGATCAACTGAGCTATGTCTGTTAGGTGCCTACGTCACAGAAGAAGAGCGGGCACTGGAAGCCCTGACACCCTGGACGCCTGTGGGCCCCTGGAGCCCAGGGTTTAGGATGAAATTGCTTGTGGGACATCTGCGGTGGCCTCCCAAGAGATGCATGATCAGCCCTGGCTGTCTGTTTGAGGGCAAACTTTGTTGGAAGAAAAAACGAGGCAGCCCGTGTATTCAGCACCTACTATGTGCCCATTAAGCACATAGTAGTGGGGAGAAGTCAAGAACTCTTAGATAGTCTTCACCTCCAAGTGGTTTAACTGTTTGGGGTGATGAGGAATAGTCTTGAGAGAGATTAAATAGCACTAGTCTGTTTCAAAGTCTGTTGCTGGCTAAACAGGAGTTACAAGGCAGTGCATAATTACCTCTGATGAACAGTGCAGATAATGACTCCTCCAGGCTTTTCGGGAGGACTCTGAGGCCTTGACTGAGAGGTGGGTGGGAGAGGCCTGCTGGGGCTGGGGGCTGTAGTGGGGAGAAGAGAAGCTGGTCCAGGCAGTGAGCTAAAAGGAGGAACCGGGCAGTGGAGTGGGGCTTGTGGCTGGAGAAAAATGGGGGCGTTGCAGGCAGCCTGGTGGGCAGGGCTATGTGGCCTTGATTTGATGAAGCTGGTGTGCGCTCCTGGGGAGGTGCAGAGCAGCTGGTGATGGGGGGATCTGGCAGTGGTAGAGCTTAACTAGAAACTTTAAAGGAGACCAGCTGCAGACTTCTGCAGGAATCAGGCAGACATAAGATTCACAACTCTAGAACGTTAAGAGTAAAAATGAAAAGTGAGAGCTTAGAGATCCTTTGGAGAATGAATTGAGATATTTGAATGATTGTGTTTATGGGGAGGGGGTGGAAGACCAGAAGTGATTTTGCCCTTGGTGTGCAGGGAGAACAGGGCCCCCTAGGTGAAGGGGTGTATGAGGAGGAGGTGAGAAGAGTTGGTGGGATCTTACCTATCCAGGGGCCTTGACATCAGGGCGGAGGGTCTGCACAGAGGAAATAACCCCACAGATGAAAGAGAAAGCACAGATCTTATAGGGACATTACAGAGGAGGAGACAGAGATCGGGGACACCCTCATTCAGGGGGAGCCAGTGCTCAGGCTTTGAAGGAATATGCAACTTAGAAGCATGACAAGCTGGATGAACAGCGTTTCTGCCTGATACGGATGTCCTTGTTTAACCTCCCTGAAACTCATTCTCTGACTTGTAGATGGGGACGGACACCTGCCTCTCATGCTGTGTGGATGAAGGGAAATATTTGAGGCGGCTTGTGCACAGCATGGGGCTTGGCTCATAGTAGGTGGTTACTTGATACAAGTGACCCTCCCTTCTCCATCCATCTTCTTTCTGAAGCCCCCAGTTACTTCATGTGCAGGTTCTTGAACACACTTTCTCCCTTTTATTTTTTAAAAAGATTTATTTTTATTTACTTATGCATACAAGCTGGGGTGTAGGCCAGAGGTATGGGGAGGGTGAGAGGGTTCACCAGAGACAGTGGGGAGCAGAACAGGCAGATCTACTGAAATACACTGCTGAGGGGAGCAGTGGGCAAGACAGGAAAGGTCTGCTGCACCCTGTGGGCAGGGGATTGAACTCATCCGCGGTGGCTGCAGATCGCTTCGTAGTGCTGAGATTTAACCCGTTGCGCCACCAGGGAGACCCACACTTTCTCCCTTTTAAAGTTGTTGCTTTTCTTCTTCTTACCACTCTTCCTGCTCCTCTTCATCCCCTTTGAGAAAAGATGCAGTCTTGTTGACAAGACTATTTCCATTATAAAGGAAGGAAATAATAAATTTGTTTCCTGAGGGCCTCTTAGCTGAAGATGGTTATTATCTCCATCCTGGGTCCTGCACGGTGCAGGAGGGCAGGCGCTATCAGCCCCCCTCCACCAGCTGAAGAAATGGAAGAATGGTTATAAACATTTTTATTATTATATTTAAGAGCCACATGTCTATTAGTACCCTCCAGTTCAAAGATTTCCAGACTTTATTTTTAGCTTTTTATTTTTGGAAATAAATTTTACCCACTAGTCAACTAAAATAGGCCCAGGCAATGGAGTCCTGATTCCAGTGGAGTGGGGGAGGGTCCGGGTCTCCATTGGTCCCCTCTACTCCTAGCTTGGCTCCCAGACCAGGTGGGGAAATGGGCCTTGGCTTTCAAGGTATCCCAGCACCCAGAGCCCCTCTCTTTATACTCAGCTTCTTTTCCTTTTCAGCCGTAAACTTCTGACTTCAAAGACCCAACCAGAGCTCAAGAAGACCTCACAGACCCTAGGGTGTGTTCACGGTGTGAGCAAGTGATGTCCCTGCTGAGGAGGCCAGCAGTTTAGCCCTGCCGGCTTTCAGCTGCATGGAGTGTGACCCCAAGGCAGAAGGCAGGCGTCCTGGCTCAGCCCGACAAGACAAAGGGCAATGAGCTGTCAGCCAGACCCAGAGCCGCCCTGGGGCATGCTGGCACCTCTGCTAATATGCTTTGGTTCCTTCATTCCTCCTGGAATATGTTTCTTGAAAAATATACTGTTTGAGGCAACACAAACATCCAGTTTATGGTTCTTAGAACAGTGATTTTGATGGAGGAGATATAACGCTAAATAAGATTAGAACTAGACCCACACAGGAAAGTGGGGGTAGAAGAAATCAACATAGCCATTAGCACAATCCCTAGGTGCCAGCTCCTAAGTTCAAAGCACAGGTAGGAGCTAGACTGGCAAAGATATGGAGATTGAGCCCATTGTAGAATCCCCGGTCTCTTTTCTAATTCTAGTTAGCCAGTAAACAGGAACCATCCTCGAAGATGAGCCCTTCCCAACTGAAAGAAGGCCTTCTCAGTGCCATCTGTGCAAGAATGTGGGGCAGCCATTTCTCTGCCCACCTGTGCCTATGCAGGTGCTTTCCTTTACCGACTCTGTCCCTCTGCAGGGCAGTGGCCTGCCTGTCTGCCCGTGACCTGCACCATGCAGGCCTCTCTTAGCAAAACTGCCCCATTAGAGGGGCAGCTCTTCTGTCCACTTGTGTCTGTACAAGTGTCCTATACTTCTTTTCCTAATAAACCTGTCCTTTAAGTATAATTGCGTCTCTGTCTCGTGGAGAAACTTTCCGCTTGCCGCAGAAGGGAGCTCTGGTGAAACCTTGCCCAGAGTGAACCCAAGGACCCCCGCTCCGCTCTCAAATCCATAGACTCTAAAATGACATCAGTTTGAAATTAGGCATATATTGGTAACACGATCTGCACACCCCTCTGTAAAGCTGTGGAAGACTCACAGATAATTTAACTGTAATCCTATTTATCATCCTGTCCAAAACCACCACCTTTCGTATTCATTTCTTTGCGGGATATCTGTTCCCTAAAGAGATAAACATAAACAAATGATTAAAAGAGTTTCAGGGGACTTTTGCATTTGAAAGAAAATCTGGTAAAACAAAACTCCCAATCCTATGCTAGTATTTATTTCCCCACTGATTTATCCATTTACTTATTTGCATTGTAAAGGTAATACACACTGATGGTGAAAACAGAAACTCAAATCATTCTGGAGGGCATAAAGTGTAAAGAGGTCCCTTTTCATTACCTCTTCTCATTCCCATTCCCCTGTCATGATTAAAAATAATGATTTCTTATGACCCAGAACATTTTCATTACATATATACTTTTGTGTGTGTACTGTATAATCTCATCTAATGCTTTTCCACAAAGATTTGTCCTATGATTTTTCCCCCACATAAATATACATCTTGACATGCACATTCTCATTCTACTTAATGGTTGTCTAACTCTTCTGTTTCACAGAACATTTTGTAATAATTTTGCCAAATTTAGGTTGTTTTCAATTCCCCCCCCCTTATAAAGTGTTACAGTAAGCATCTTTGTATACCTGTTTGCATACTGGTACATATGCTAATATGCAAGGAAGAGAAATTCCTAGTAGTGGAATTAGGTGAACATATATGTACACTAAGTTAAAAAAAACTTTTATTCTGCATTATATAAGACATGTAAAAAGCCATGCAGAATTGAAAAAAAAAGCTTAAAAAAACAACATTGTCAGCACAGGTAAACGCTTTGCAGGGCCTGCTGGCTACCCATCCCGACCCGGCCCAGCGATGCCAGCCTGCATCTGGTAATCATTGTCCCATGCAATGCTTTGAATGTTTGTATATTTTACATAAACAGGACTTTGCTGTGCGTGTTCTTCTGAGACTTGCATCTTTTCCTCAGTATTATACTTCTGAGATCCTTTCATGTTGATGTCATTTTTGAGCTGATTTCTTTTCAGAACCAAATAACTTCTAATGACATGAATATAGTACAACTTATGGCTCCACGCTCTGGTTCACGGGCGTGTAGTGATGCCAGTTTTTTTTTTTTTTGTTACAAATGTTGTTGCTATAAGATCTAATGCATACACCTTGGTTATTTCCATGTGGGGATTCCTCTAGGGTATTTGCTTAGGAGAGAATGCTGAACCTTAGACTGTGTGACACTTCAATGATAAGAAATGGTTTTCCTAAGTGGCTTTACACTTTTACCCCGTCAGAATTACTCCACATTCTCACCACCACTTGGTATTGTCCAGCCTTTACATTTTGCAAATTTGATTGATGCGAAATATCTGTAGTGCTTTTCATTTACATTCCTGGGTTGCTAGTGAGGCTGGGCTTCTGTTCTTGTATTTTCTGGTGTGCGGGTTCCTCTTATGTGAAATGTCTTTGCCCTCCTTTTCTTGGTTGGAATATTTGTCCTTTCCTTATCAACTTCTAGAATTTCATTTTATCTTGTGTTTACTGGTCTGTAGCAGATTAAATAATATCTTTTTCCTTTCTGTTGTCAGTTTACTTTTTATTTTTATTTTATTTATTTATTTTTTAAAAAAGATTTATTTATTTATACATACAAGCTGGGGTACAGGCCAGAGGTGTGGGGCGGCGAGAGGGTTCACCAGAGACAGAGTGGGGAGCAGAACAGGCAGATCAGAAATACACTGCTGAGGGGAGCAGCGGGCGAGGCAGAAGAGGTCTGCCGCACCAAGTGGGAATCTCCCTGGCTGGGTGTCGAACTCGCTGCCAACAGCTCCACAGCGCAGCGCTCAACCGCTGCGCCACCAGGGAGGCCCCAGTTTACTTTTTAAATGAGCGACTTTTGATGAACAGAAGTTGATTTAATGTAGTTGAGTTCTCTATTTCAATTTTCGATATTGTCAATTGTCCAGCTTCTACTCTGTCTACAGTGGCTGTTTCTGCATGTTCTAATACTGGGCATTGTTGGTTTTAATTTTTATTAATATGATAGGTGGAAAATAGTGTTTCCCCTTCCTTCGTCCACCATTCCTTTTACCGAATTTGACTCTTTTTTCCTCCACCTCCCTCTTGACCTCAGAATCCTCACTTTACTAGTTTTTATCAGTCTGCTAATAAGAACACACTCATGTTTTTGTGAATACTATTTTTGTCAAAATCATCTGCTGTATAGATGTCCAATCTTTGTCTTTTTTATTCTGACTGGCTTCCTTATGCATACTTCTCTTGGGTGTGTCCCATTTTGTTGTAAATGGCAACATTTCATCTTTCTTAATGGCTGAATAGTACTCCATTGTGTTGATGAACCGCATCTTCTTGAGCCAGATTTCTATCATGGGCAACGGTGACTCATTTTCTTGATTTGTTTTAATTGTGGGTAATCCGGAGTATATTTTCACATGGGCATTGGCTTTTTTGCATTTCTTTTTCTGATTTTAGTCTTCACTTTTCTATTGGGTAGTTTGTCTTTTCTTAATTTTCCTAACTGATTTGGAGTGTTTTCTGAAAAATTTAAAAGATTTGTTTTCATTTATTTATGCATACAAGAACTGAGGTGTAGCCCAGAGGTGTGCGGTGTGGGGAGAATTCACCAGAGACAGAATGGGGAGTAGAACAGGCAGATCTACTGAAATACACTGCTGAGGGGAGCAATAGGCGAGGCAGGAGAGGTCTGTTGCGCCATGTGGGTCAGCTCCCTGGCTAGGGATTGAGCCCATGCCGCAGTGGCTGCTGATAGCTTCATGGTGCTGAGACTTCAACCACTGCACCATCAGGGAGGGCCCAAGTTTTCTGAATGTTAAGGCAGTTTGCCTCTTCCTGCCATATATGTGGTTATATGCTGTGTGTGCGCTGAGGGGTCAGGGGAACTTTTGTCTCTGTGACACATTTACCCTCTTGGTCTTTAACCATTTGGCCATATTGAGCAATAAAGTAAAAGCTATGATTGGAGTCTCTGGGGGCAGCGGGGGTGGGAGGGAGGGTGGCTGTGTGGTTCTGGGTAAGCAGGGGCCACCGGTGTGGGGCATATGTGTGTGCACAGGTGTCCATCTTATGTTGAAGTGTGTATGAAAAGGGAGACTGGAGAGGAAGTTCAAGTTGGGGTGATGGTCAAATGTCCTGTTTTCTTAAGTTCAACGTTACTGATGCATGGGTGGGTGAGTCTGAGGTGTCTTCAGGCAGCACAGCTCTGCTAGGCTGGCAGCGTCAGTGGGGGGATTGGATGGTTCTGAGAGTCCAAAATGGTTCAGTGGGCCAAGCACACAGCCCGAAGGGGATGCGTTATTAGATGGGGAAATGGGAGCTCCAGAAAGCTGACTTGCTCCAGGTCACGTGGACGCAGTGGCCAACCGAGGCCTCAGCTCGGGACTGGCTACTGCCCAGCTCTCTGCAGTACAGTGATGGTTTGACCATGATTAGGCTCAATTAGGGGAGGATTTGACTTTTCTAAAGAGATTTGTCAGGAAAACCTTGTAACAAGAGAGTAAAATTAGGACATATTTTAAATAGATTGTCATCTCAACAGTGAAATTTCACATTTCTGTGTTTTAATGTTAGTAATTGGCTTAAGTAGCCCTTCCAGGAGAACACAGGTAAATGAACAGTGATTATAATTGGGCTCTATTGAAAAAGAGCAATAATCTTAATAGTCCTGTTCACGCCTGAAAGAATGTCCAACAGAGAAAACAGCCAGGATTCCACCCCCTCACCCCCTCGCATTTGGTAGAATTT